>JAFELO010000180.1:15154-96735 GCA_017140195.1 Eumaeus atala | reverse complement strand
TTCATTGAAAGATGCCTATGTCCAGCAGTGGACTGATAAGTGCTGATAATGATGATGATGTGAGTATTTAAAACCATAGTCGAAGAGATAATATTTGTTGTAAGTAATGTGGTAGCACAAAAAATAATGTAAACAATTGTATAGCAATAAGAACTGTGTAAAAAGATCTCAACTCGTGTCAAGTCTCAAGGTGACACCTCTAACGAATGCGAGCCCAGGGCTCTGATGGCGTATCCGCGTGCGATCTGCGGCGTACGCGCATGTCCGCAGACAATCGTTTACATAGAAATGAAGCACGTTTACATTATTATTGTTGTTTTATGAGTTTCCCGCGTCATCGCTGATCTATCTGAACAGCAGTTCAGCACTACTACTTACAAGTCCACTTCCATCCGCAAGTCAATATTCAGCACTCGCTAATTCCTCAGTCACCTTTTTATGTATGTTAGTAGCTCAAATAATATGTATAATTTTAAGATATTGTCGATAAGTCTTTCATCCATTCAATTACGAATGTAATTTGAATTAAAAGAAAATTGAAATGCATTTCATATAGCTTCTAGATATCAAGAGCACTTCTACATCCACAATCATTCGTCAGAGGTCTACGAGGTCGGGATCACAAGCAATTCCACCCAGTTTCAGCTGGTCTGCCATAAATCAGGTGCATAATTAATCCCCACCACTGTCGTGGCGGTGGGGCTCAGTAGCCTGGGGTGAGATGAGACACCTTGGGCGAAGCCGATTAAACCGTGGAGGTGGATGTTCTTTGTACCCCTCTTATAAGAAGAGGGAACTACAGAGCGCAGGCGCTCTTTGTACCCCTCTTATAAGAAAAGGAGACAAAAGAACAAAAAAAAAATGAGGCAGCGCTATTGCGTAAGGGGCAAGAGGTGGGGATGGGAACCTCATCCCATTGCACTGTCCCAAAGTAGGTGGGGTTGTCCTGTAATGAGGGACAACCCCACCAACTTTGGGACCGACTCCACCTCCACTGAGGGGGTACACGGAGGCTGACTAGCCGCTGAGGTGTCCTGATGTTCTGTTGTTCCGGGGCACCTCACCAATGGCGACACTGATGGCACTCGCGGTGCTTTTTGTGGATATTCGGCACTATCATGTGCCGCGAATCCCACACACCACTAAACCTCACCCAGGGTCGGTGAAGGCGCGTAAATGCGTTTTCCCGCATCAACTGCATAACCTCGGGTCATGCGGATGTCTATGGGCGGGCGTTAGTTACCTGCCACCTACTCATTTGCCCCTTGACCTATATAAAAAGGGGTGCATAATTAGTAACGTCCATGTGCATCGTATGTATACTTATTTTTATTTATAAATTTATTGCAGAGCTTGATCCGTATAAATAATATTGTAATTAATATTACCCGTATTAGAAAATAGTACATAACAAAAGAATATTGCCCTCCTTCAGACACTATGGGGTAACAAATAAAATAGTGAAATAGTAAGTACAGTTGACAAAAAATGTAAAACTATGTCTTCTATTGCGTTTTACACAGAATTACAATACGTCATGTGCTCCTTAAAACGTAATTATAATTTAATTATAGTGGTAAGGGTACAT
Source organism: Eumaeus atala (assembly GCA_017140195.1). Taxonomy (NCBI): domain Eukaryota; kingdom Metazoa; phylum Arthropoda; class Insecta; order Lepidoptera; family Lycaenidae; genus Eumaeus; species Eumaeus atala. Next base: position 95,147 of record JAFELO010000180.1, on the reverse strand, counting down.
GCTAATTTCTATTGTCTTATGTCGACTGCCTCGAACTTGTCGGGCTGATGGTAAGACCATCAGCACATACATATAGTTCCGGAATGGCAGGTTCTATATCGTTATTCGACGTTAGGACAGATTTATGTTTATTGTGTGTAACGTTAACAATGAATCTCGGTTCATGTACCATTAGCGTAAAAAAAATACTGACGCATATACTCTCTACAGGTGCAATTAAGGCGTATCCATACTATGCTCAGGCCGAAAGTAGTTCCTTAGGTATCAGATATCGTCTGGATGTCAGCATATGGGACGACAATTGATAACACAAATTCCTTTGGATGCTAGCGAAAAAAGTTCCTTAGATATCCGATATCATCAAGATGCATATGGTATGACTTCCCATGCTAGTTCTTAAGTGGTTAATACCACAGTTGTTTTTGGAGTATTCAGGTATTCAACGTCACTGTTATTGAAATAAGTCTACATTTAATGTGATTACAAACAAGCACGATATTATAAATTCTACAGGGGACTTGGAAATTCTACATAGATCATACAAACATCCTACAAGTATAGGATACAAAAGGAATGTTACAGATACCAGGACACCATAATGGACTTGCACTTAACTTTTTAGTGAGTTAAAACAAGGTCTCATTTAGCATAGTTACGTAATCCCTTACGGACCTAAATACGATTCCTTTCGATTTGTCAACAAGCACGTATTAACATCACGAGTTCTATTCTGTGAAAACAAACATACCTACACGTCGTGACATTTCCCAATACTATTATCATCTGAATTACCATCTCATTAAAGTCAAAGTCTCGTATTTCTTAATCTGGTTAACTCGAGTTTGTGGCTGGCTGTGTTGATTCTGTTTCTATCTGCCACTTATAAGAAGTGAGGGAATTTTCATTGAATTGATGTAAGTAAGTGACTATCCACTTTATTAATTTATAACTGAGTGTTTTTCATGTCGTAGGTTTTTATCACTTAGTGTGATCACCGTGAATTTCCTGGTTCATTGTGAAAACATAACAAATTTAAGTATTTACATTAGGTTTTTATCAATGTTTTTATGTGATTAGTCATGAAAACATTGCGAAAATATTGCATTTTTAAATATGAGTAGTGGTTCTACCCTGGATGTCGCCTATTTTATTTTATGTCCTACGATTACGACGATGGTGAATCTTTTTTCATATTATGACATTAAATTATCTTAATGTCTGTTATGGTGGTTTATTTTGCTTACAAGCCCGGCATTTCGGATGCTTTATAGTAGCCACGGTCACGGGAGAACATCGTTTTTGTCCAGAATTAGCTAAGTCTGGCACATTTTTGATCATCTATATTTACGACCTGTCTTTATATTGTTGATCCACATGTCTACGATTCATTATAATACTTATCTCGTCCACTAAAAGTACCACTACGTCCCAATTAGAAGTACCCCCACTACTCAATTAAATATAGCAGACACGTACCTACGCTGTTTAATGAGAAGCGCGCCCGCGATAGGATCATTTTACTCATTTATAATTATTTGCATTTAAAGGTTACAATGACATGCTCTATATAAGTTGGTATATTTTTTTTCTCCCACAATTCACTCAGGCATGTGCACATCTGTAATAATCGTGGTGAACGTGTGCAATTAATGTACATGTTACGTAAACCTACTTATCATTGCCATACTGAAACAGGAATACCTATACACTTACACAGCTTGATTTTCGTTCAAGGTGAGTAGTTATCAGTATTACAAAATGCCATGATTTACCCATTAACTGCGACATCACGTTTCTGGTGTTGTCTACGATTAGCCACGTTTAAGTTTTTCTATTTTAAATACCTGTTTCACTCCTGTCAATCTGCCCATCAAACGACCACAAAAACGTTCTTATCTTGCACATCACTAAATCAGGCAACACGAAAATTTTAACAAACTTATAATAATACCGAAATGTTTATCTAACGTTACACGTTGAATATAAAGTGAAGTACCAAGTGAGGCTCTATTTCAGTCTACGACCAACCAGTTTGAAGTGGCCTAGATATTACGTTTGATGTTTTAGTACTTATTCGCTTACTATATTGAAGCTGTAGATTTATCATCAATGGCAAATTGGACGGGAGGAGCAAAGGAGGGCAATGCGTCTGCATGACAATAATTCGGATGTCTATGAGCGACGGTGGTCATTGTTAATTTGCCCTCCCTATACTACAAAAAAAGAAAAACAACTTAATTAGAGTTTTTGAACACAAAACGACAATGATGGATTCTGAAGGTTGCACCGTCATTGTGCGAATACTTAAAACGCTCAAAATAATGGCTGAAAGTATATTTAGTTCAAAATACTAGGCCAGAGTGACAGAGCTAATGGAAGTATTATGTTTTCCTTCTTAAGTGTCATACGAAGCTATTATACATTTTTAAGGTCGTGTTATTTCGGCGCAACGGGCGCAGGGAAAAACGATTATGGAGACATTTCCAAAAGCGGTTCGTTCCACGCAATTACCGGCGCGAATGTAGAACGAGTTTCAACATACGACCTTCGATTCGTTCGCTACAGGTGCCTTATCTGAACACATTGGAGCTTAAATCTTACAAATAAACCAATAGTTTTTACTTTCTCCTTATTTAACTTTACCCATATTAGGTACCTGGCATACTAGTTACACTAGCTGTATCGGGACCCGCAGTTCACCCGCAGAAAATCTCTGAAAATTAAGGTTTGTCTAGAAGACCCGTAACTTGAATGGGATCAGAAATTCCGATGTAGATCTGCTCCACAGCACTACTGCACGCGGTGCAGTGGCATTTAAGCGGGAAAGTCGTGGATTTACGAACATGAAGATGATGAGCGTGGAAGTTAGAGTTCCGTGGTGATGTCTAATAATTTGTTGACCTTGAAAAAGTATTAACGATTCGTTGACCATTTTTGTTTTATAATATTCTTATCGATATACTCGTTATATAGTTCAAAGGCAGAGCAGATGCTCCATACATATTCCGCTGCCATTTTGCTACTTAGTAGAAAAAAAAATGCTTTGGGCATAACCAAGCTTAAGTGCCTTAGTCAATGTCCTGGCGGCTACACAACGTTGTGATATCTTATTACGGTCCATATATGAAGGTCTCGTTGTTAGGTAATACTGCTATGTCCTGTCCAAACATGGACCTTTCTTTATAAGCGCGTGGGCAAACGTTCGCTATCCTGCAGTTCGTATTCATGTAATAAGAAAGTGTGATAAAATTACTTGTTTACTGTTGTACCTAACTGTACTGGTGTAAAATATCATATTCTTAGCCGGAATTATGTTTAAAGTGGTGTAGACTAATTTTCGCAAAAAAAAATCTATTCAGATAAGTGCTTATTTCATCTACACAACTCTGTGTTTACTAATAAAATGAAATGGGTACTTGTAAAATATGCAATGTCTGCATATTATAATTATGATTTGGATCTTGAATGCACTTTTTACGGAAGTAATTTTGACGATTACGAAATGTCAGTTTGACATTGACATTTTGAAATGGATTGTCTGCGTTGCATTTCGCTCTTTGCTCAAGTTTTATTTATTGATTATTAATAATAATTATTAAATTTAAGAGCGTGACTCTTGTCTGCAGCTCCTGTCCTTCTTTTTTTCTATCCGCCAAGCTTAAAGTATTAAAGAAAAAACACATAAAATGTATCAGAGAGTATTTTGGTGATTATAATAATAAGTATTATACTTGCAAAACGAGCGTGAACGATAGGAATTCATGTCATATGCCAGAACTAGACACGTTAAAAAATTATTACATAAAAATTTGTAGCGTCATGGTATATAACATAGAGACATCCTGGATAAATGGACAAAAATAAACAAGCAAACACTTTAGCTTTCTATTAAGACTTAGCCGGGTCGAGTTGAGTCTTTTATTCAAGCATTCCAACGAGCAATACTTCAGGCCTATTTATGAAAAATCTCAAACAGCGGGATATCACTGTGTACATGCCCTATCCCTTATCTACCAAATGTATAGAATGTTCACTCTTTAAAGCAACAACTACTCACCATTAACCAGTCAATCCACTATGAATACTAAAATATAACAGACTAACACTTTTGTAACTGTAAATGTTATACTCTAAAAACATGTCACGTTAATATTTAAACTGTAGCTATATAAATGTGTACTTTTTATTTCGCAAGTAAGGTGATGAACGCGGGTGGTGTGTAGGATGGCATCGATTCATGGCTTACGTCACCCAATAATTAAAATTCAATATCAAAATATAGTGGTTTTTATGACGTTTACAGAACCTGAAATCGATTTCCAGTTTCGTCCGTTAATAAATCACACATCGTAGCTGCCATTTGTATAAATGGCAATAAACAATTTTGCCAATTTATGAAATGACTGAGTATATGAATTTGTCCATACCAGTTCTAATATGGCGACAATAGAATTTAATCAAAGTCGTACCTCGGTCGGCTAACAGCATCATTATATCGATTATTTTCTATATGTCAAAACTTAGCATACGTAACTTAACAAATCGATTGATCCTGATGCCCATCACTAAAGGTTCCCGTCATTTCGAGTTTGGATTACTTCTCGAGTGACACGCCAGTGACTATCAAACATCCATTCATCAAAGAACTCGATTCTGCGACTGATTCCTCACAGGTCAAGGTGTCGAATCACATAATACCGAAATAGGAAGCTACAATTATGATGGACCTGTTTGCGTTAGTTTTTGGCATATTTTTACCCCTGCGTAATTGGCTACTCTACTCTCGTAGGCGTGCCATCGTGCGCTCGGACGTCGGATTCGGGGGACGAGTCCCCCCGATCGCCTGGCCACGATAGTAACAGTTGAATTATCTATTATAAACATTCTTATATCGGAATACATTTCTCCCACTTGCGGGAGAGTAGTTTCAACCGCAAATCTGATGCCCGACGTGCACCTAAAGCAATCCGATGAAACTGTTTCTTTTCGCTTCCACGTTATTACTTCAGGATCGAAAGAAACAAAGAAAAGTTATGTGTGGAAGAAACAGTGTAAAACAATGTAACTTAATGGTCATTTGTTTTACAAATTAAGTTAACGTAATAGCGAGAAAACAATATTTTATCTTAATTTGTTCTTTAAATTTATAAAATACAATTTTATCATAGATACCTTTAATTTATACATACACTTTAAATTTATTAATTATAATAAATCATCAATCATATAACAAACCACCTCCAGTGGACGAAAGCAGGAGAAAAATATGTGTAATTTACTATTAACTTTTCAACAAAATAAAACAATTATTCTAAGTGACTTCATTTTTGAATATCATAGAATAAATAATTTTAAATACTATCTTAGGTTAAATTAAAAAAAATAAAAAATATTATTATGAAATATAGAGTAAGTTATAACAATATATTAATATATTATTACAAGGCAGAGGAGACCCAAGTTTTGCGAAGAGTTAAAAATTTGGGGTAGCAGCGGTACCTGTAGAAGCTATATTTTAGACATATGTTGTTAATAATAATTTATCACAAAAATAATGAATGAACAACGAAGTGGGCACGGACCGACTAGTTTCATTTAATTAAATAAACATACTTACACAACCTAAATATGCTAGTATTTAAATTCCAGTATTTTTGTACAATTCCCTATATTTATTCCCGTAAGTATCTTGTTACTTACACAACCTAAATATGCTAATATTTAAATTCCAGTATTTTTGTAGAATTCCCTATATTTGTTCCCGTAAGTATCTTGTTACTTACACAACCTAAATATGCTATTATTTAAATTCCAGTATTTTTGTACATATCCCTATATTTATTCTCGTAAGTATCTTGTTACTTACACAACCTAAATATGCTATTATTTAAATTCCAGTATTTTTGTACAATTCCCTATATTTATTCTCGTAAGTATCCTGTTTTCCTGACTTCATTTTTCATATCCTCATATATTCCGTCTTTATAAATTTTCACCTCAATATAACATCTGTGGACTTATCACACCACGTTAGTCTAGTCCTGTGGTACACACCGTGAGGACTTGTGTTACAGGTACTAGACAACGGAAATATATTTAACATTGTTATAAATTTAATAAATTTTATATATTTAAGATTTTTATTATATAAATACATATAATACAGAGATAAACATCCATGACCTAGGCGGGATTCGAACGCGCGACCTCTGGCGTAACACGCGGACTAACCGCCACGTTATCAACTGAGCCAGTCGATCGTCTCGTACTGAAGCGTGTGGGTCGTGGGTCCTGAAGCTCATAAATTTTGCAGATTGCAATTTATAAAACTATTATTTTTAAAGATATTTTTATTTGACCCTACGCTCTACTGTATGAATATTTCGGTAAATACCTATCAATTTAGGGCAAATAAAACTTGACTTATATTTAAATAAGAAATATGGCTTTCAGACAGAGGCATTGAATACGTTATCATTCGAATCTCGGACCATTCATCTTTCGATACTGTTACGATATGGCCGACAGAACACAGGATACGTTCCAACGAATTCGACAGGTTTTTAACTTTCAAGCCTTTTAAACGGAATAGTAGTGCAGCTATAAATTTGCCATGACCTGTTTTAATTTATTTTTGTTTAAAGAACATGATTTGCTATCGATTTGTGAGTACGATAAGCTAAATAATAAAAACTTTGCAATTAATATATAAGATTTGAAAGTGATTAGGTAGGTACCTACCGGAACATTGTTGTACACTATTTACATTTTTTTTTAAGAACTGGAAGACATGTTTTTTTATAAATAATGTTTTTTAAGGTGTAACGGGGTAAACGAGTAAATGGTTATTTTGATTACTCCCGCCGCCCATAAAGATTCGCCTTTCTACCAAAGGGCCACAGAAAACTCACAAGCCGCACCAAATACGGTCTACATAGCCCCCAATTTGCGGGATTACACTTTGAGCGAACTTATCTCCCCGGTCGTACCCAGTTTGATAGCGATGCAGCAAAGCTGTGTTATATACGGAGAGGCCTATGTCCAGCCGTGGGTGTCATTTGGCTGATGATGATGATATTGTATATAGAATGACATATGTGTTCCTTATGAAATAACATCCAATATAATATGTTTCATGTTGTGTAGTGAAATCAAACCATCTACAAAACAAGTACAAGTACAAACAGTACAGAATGGGTATGCGATTGTAGATTGCAGATTGGCAAACTTCCAAGAAACCCGGGCTACATCACTAAATTATTATACAATAACTTTGCTTTAGTTATGTAATGTAGTATTGAACACCACTATTAATAACGCCATGAATCTTAATAATTAATAATGTCATGGCCATAATTACATCCGTTTCTCCCCAACTATAAAGTGTATTATTTTTCTCTATCTGTTTCAACTTTAGATATGGAACATATTTTTTTATCTTGGACGTCACTAGGATTATGTCTAGGACGGCACCTTAGTGGTCAGGGGGCGCATTACCACCCCCTTGCACCTACCACCCGGTCTCTATGTTTGTTGACTAAAATAACAAATAATAAATTTAATGTAGCAATATTATGTAGCGGATTCACTTCAATTAATCGAGTCGTGTGAATTTTAAGTTCGATAACATTGTTTTTTGATATTAATATGAAAAAACTCGTTTTTTTTTTAATAATTTTCTACAGGCTATGTGCCCATATAAATGTATTTTTTCATGCATCTTAGGTGGCTAAGATATTAGTTTAATAGTGACAATAACACATCTTCCAGTTCCCTAGTAGGTTAAGCAGAGAGCGAGCCGAGTGCCATAGCCACGATCTAGTTTAATAAATGTTAATTATAATATGTTTCGGACTGCTCACTGTTAGGGGAAACGACGACCTTATCAGTTGCTTCATATTTGGCGAATCTATTTGATTACGACAGTTAGCTATATTTGCACATTATGTGCAATCTCTTACCTCTGCCAGATGACTGTGTGATGATATCCGTTGGTGGAGTTTTATTTTATCTATATTTTATACTGAATGTATTGTTAGTAATAAGATGTTAAGAAAGGTCGCGTCGGTAATCACCAATTGAAGTCGGACTGCTGGTTTGCCCCTATGTATTTAAAGGAAAGTAGTTGCGGTATCTGCTATATTGTAACCTTCATTCTAAAGTGTAATACAAATGATATTGTGCGACTTATCTGGCTAAATTGTTTACCAATCATCATTTTGGCAATTGCAGACGAAGAGTCTAGAAACTTCTCTCTGCTTTAGGTATAATGGTTTACTTCTCGTAGTTTCCCTTACTAAAATATAAATGTCATCAGAGATCCACCTAAAGTAGTCTTGCAAGAGATCTCAGAAAAAACTATTGAATAATTATTAGTTTTCTAATTGAGGTTTATTTCTGATAAGATTTTATTTTTAATGTCTGCTTTTGGGTTTATTTATTCATAAAAAACAGGTTCTTTCAGGTGAAAATTATAAAGAAAGTACTTAAATATAGATAAATTTTAACTGTTCAATAGCGGTAAACGTCTACCTATTGGGTAGGTAAAATATACTCCATATTTTACCTTATTACCTTATATTTCATGTAAACCAAAACGCGGGCTTAAATCCCACGAATTGAGCAAGGATAGAAATATTATACGTATGTCATAAAAAGTCAAACATGCTTACGTGTTCATAATTAAAACCTAAAAAAACAAGTTAGTAAATAATTTTAATAAATTCCCTTTGAAAAAAAATCTTAACTTACCATATAAATGAAAGCGAAATCCGCTAAAACGATGCAGAAAAATAAACACTCAACACTGTCTGTGATCTTATCTAATAGCCTAACAATAAACACAATTGTTTAATTTATTAAAGCCACGTCAAAATATGTTATTATCTACGGCAAAAAAACACATTCGGACTATTTTCTAAATAATTTAAATCACAGCACTATTGGCGCGCAGTTTCACGGTTCAAAATGGCGGCGATACAGCAACCACTCTCCTCAGTAGCTCGAGGTCGACTGAATAACTTTAATGGTAGGTGAGAGAGTATTACGTAGTCTAAAAAGCCTTTGCGAATTATTTTGAAGGAGATCGAGCTTGCAAGGAAAACTGCACAAAAGTACGTTTTGTTTTTAATTGAAATAGTGGTGGTTGGCTGTAAAACACATATTAGCAGTTAAACCGCTCGACCTAGATAAAAAGAAAGAACTCGAGGTCTAAAAACAATTAGAATTGCTTGCCAGTTCCAATTACCTATTTTTAACACCAAACTTAATTGTTTATTACACCTGTATTAAATGTAGCGACTTGGAAATAATTATACATGTATGTACTATCTAGGTAGGTATACCAAATCGCATAACATTTGACAATTGTCTGCATCAGAATGTTTGAAGTGAGCTAGCTCTACCATTGCAACGGCCATCTACCTACTCTATCGCATTATTTCTTCTTAAGCTCTCTGTCAGTTAATTATGTAATATCCCAAAATGATGTTAGTTACCTAGAACTCTAGCAAAGTCGGTCATTTTGAGTGGTGACTCCTTTGGGTCTAAGCATAAGTATACGTATTACCAAGTTAAGAAGGCAGCGATTTACTTTGTATTTGAAGAAAATTTTACATGTCTATGTCAATCCGGAAAAATACCTATCTGGCTATTTTTCTAAATCTTTGCTTAGAGGGCTATGAGAAAGATGAAGCATGTTTCTCTGTGTACCTACTGAATATAGAAATCTACATACATATGTAATGCAGCCTGCCTTTAGACGATTTTAACTTATGAAGTGTCATTAGATTCGTCTTGTTAACTCGTTGTTGTCTTGTAATGTAAAAAAAATAAGTTAATTCAACAAATTTTAAGTAATGTCTAATTAGTTAAAGATCAATATTATTGTTTACCAACGTTGGGATGGTTCGTGATTTTGTCTAATAGGTGAATATCCATTTACATTTTCACTGTTAGAGGACAGCATGTCCCCCCTCAAACGTCAAACTTATAAGCATAGATAAGTATATATTATACTGGAATATTACATAATTGAGAACACAAGGGGGAGGTGTTTGTACCACAGGGTAAATCTTCAACAAAATACCCTGAACGTAAGTGGATATTTGTCAAGTGTGTGTGGTATGGTATTAGTCATGGACACACTCAGCAGTGGCATGTAGGGACTCACGCTCTACATAGCACGAGCTTTGTGGAGGCTCACCTTAACAGGCACCCGGAATCCGGGGCATTGGGAAGGGGGCATGGACTGATGAGTTCTGGCACATTGGAGCACGAGTAAGTAACTTAGTCCTCTTTGTCCGTTCTCTACTTTACTCGGCAGTGACGCTCTGCAACATGACTGTTTCGCAGAAATGAATACATCCCTCCACACCAAGACTCTACCCGTACTAGTGGATACATTACTGACGCTAGCGAGAGGTCTGCACTAATGTGTATGGTCAAAATCTGCCTTTTTCCACTCAGGAATGATCTCAAAAATATGTTGGAGACAGCCTTGATCCTTTCCACAGTGGCAGCAGGCCGACGTCTCCTGGCGTCTAGTTGAAACAGGTATTCTCCGGAACGCCCACGACCCGTAAGTATTCTGCCACCTTCCACGTGAAATAATCTGGGTATATGTTTATTAGCCAGTTAAACAAACCTAAAATGAGCGTAATGTTTAGTCGCAGGTAATGAAACAAGGAAACCTGTTTACGAAAGTGAAACAATCACTTTCTCAATTATTTTTCGGCCCTTCACAAGATTAAAGTGCATTTTAAAATGAAGGCCACGTAGATACTATAGTAATAACAGTTTCACCCGCATAATCCGCGTACACGTACCTGAGAAAAGCGCACTTAAACAAACTCTTCAGCTTTATAATATTAGTATCTGTAGACTCAGATAATGTCCACGATGCGTGCTGAGTTCATCTGTGATTGTTAAGGTTCTCTCTTCCAAGTGGTAATTTCCTTAATGTAATCAAGTGTTGAGGAACCAAATACGGTTACATACCGCATTTTATTTTATTTATTTGGTGTATTTGACTGAACTACAATGTTTTATGTTTAATATATTTGTCACACTCTTTCTTGATGATAACATTTTATTAATATTAATAATACTTGTTAGGTGGACGCAACACGTAGGTAATTTTACTTATCTTAAAGTGTAGTTAGTATAAGGCATACTTGGTACTATAGGTACTTAAATATTTATCTCCATTATTTGATTAGCCCTAGGCCACGAGTTTGGTATTCATTGAAGTCACGAATTGGAAACGTTTATGCACTCATAAAGTATTCATGTATGCGCCAAAACAATGGCATACGCTTTACAAATAAAGAAAACACTGCTAAAACTCTATCCAATAAACAATAGTTATTATAGGCTAAGTCCTAGGATGTGAATAGAGAATAGACCTCTTGATTTTAAGATGGCGCTAAGACGACATCATATTTTTTGTTTTTATAAAATAATGGTGCGAACGAGTAATCGGAGTCTTTTGATGACTACCGACGCCCATAGACATTAGCATGATTGTTACGCAGATGCGTTGCCCCTACCCCGTTTGAATATTAATAATGTTCCTGTTGTTTTAAGTGTGCAACTTTTGTGCGCAAGAGACTTCCTCTTCGGTTTGGTCGGTAAAAAAATTGAGGAAATAAAACTGTGCAAACAGTGACTGAGTGTGCGAGTCACTCTCCACAAACCTCGTCTCGTCGCCGACGGACACTCGCAGCAATCTGATGAAGCTGTATTGGACGACCATTACCTCACTACTGAAGCTGCGCTTACCGTGTAACTAATATGAAAAACTTTTAAATACTAAGCACAGCTTAACACCCATACCGAGGATGGTCTAAAAATAAGAACATTTATTGCTAGCGATCATAGCTTGTCATCAATTTCATATATCGTGCATCGTTATAGTGGTAATTCCGTATGTTCAAGTCCGCAATATAGATATCAGAAAATAATAAAGATCTCTCGTGATTCAAATGTAAAGATACTTATCACCTTTTTTAAATTCAAAAAAGCAAAGGAGCAGAGGCTAGACGGAGCTAATAAGTCACTATTGTCGTCCGTTAATATTCGAAATAGAGGTTTTATGCTAACGTGTTAGTGTCAACCTCCTTTACCCTATCCCCCCAATTTGAGATCTCCCGAAATATACGAAATAATACGGTTTTGCTATTACTTTACACACGCAAGTGTTACGTTTTAGTTAGAGGTAGTGCCGTGCTACATTGCATCGGTACTGGGCAGGCACGACCGGGGAGATACCTCTCGCTCACTTGATACCGGTGTAAAGTGACATCTACGGTGTCGCGTTTCGTGCAGTTTTTGAGTCGCCGCTGGCCCATCGGGGTGGGGCGGAGATGAAAAAGAGGGCAACTCATAGGCATAGTAATTATGCTGATACTCATGGACGTCGGTAGTCGTAGAAGGGATGTGATTGCTGGTGTGTCCCCATATACTATAAAAAAACACACGTCCGTATTATATTTGACGTGCATCCCCGATCATGCCCGCCCGATTCGACTGCAACGCAGTAATGCCATTATTTCCTACTACATACCGTTATAAAGTCAATTGTTAATTATTTTGAAATACGTGATGATGTGATAATCGACAAGTGTTCTACATGATGCCTAAATATTCGAAAGTGCTACCTAACAACATATTACATTGACAACATAATGTACAGGTCGCAGTCCTTCCCAACTCAGGTACAGAACATTGTGCAACCTTCCTTATCTTTGCGACAACAATAGCTGAGCCCGACGATGGAAATTCAGACGCCTCTGTCCTGTAATTATCTAGTGTCCACTCATTATGACCCCGCCTAGCCAGAGGAACTGTTGTGACAAATGCAAAAGCATTACCCACAGTAAGAAGAAAAAAGAATAAGCAGATCTATATGGTCATAATGATATAGTTGATTGAATGTGTCACTTGATGGAAATTCATGTTAATACTTGAAATAAATAAATTAACTTTCTATACTTTCTCCACAATTATTTATTTTTCAAATTATATTTACGACCGGCGTCTACTTAATGATGATAAGCCCAAACCGTTCGTAAATGTAAATTGAAAAATGTATAATTGTGGAAAAATATATAAAGTTTATTTATTTATTCAAATGGCTACAATTACTTTTTTGTTCTTTGTTTCCTTATCGATTTCAATTTACTACAATTAATTTTATCATAAATATTACTAGCAGTAATACCCCTTTAATAATAAAGTAAATAACATAAAATTTGAAATATATTCAGTATCAGCTAATCATTTATATATCAGTGTCTGCATGGTGCATAGCAGCTGGTCCTAACCTGGTTGCCTTTTTTTCTTAGCTTGTATAAGTCATTGTAATCTTGAACTGTCGCCCGCTTTGACTAGGGAGGGAAATTGGAATTACTTCCTACTCCTATTTTATTCTATTAAATTTAAACTTGATTAATACATTTTTCAGTTTTAGCTTTTACCCTGCTGGGCCCCCTGAGATTATAATTATCAATGGTTGCCGCTGTCGATTGGGTAGTATAGCTGTATCCGCACCCAAACATGTTTCAAGCTTTGTCGTGGCGGTGAGCCGTGAGGCTCAGTATCCAGTGTTGAACCCAGACGCCTCAGGCGAAGTCAATGGAATCGAGGGCGCTGCTCTTTGTACACCTCTCTTATAAGAAGAGGGGACTAAAAAGCGGGAGGAGATTGCTCTATGAACCCCTCCTATAAGAAGAGGGGACTAAAGAGCCAGAGGAGGAGGCGTTTTTGCGTACGCGGCAAGGGGCGATGATGGGAACCTCGCCCCATTACATTCGCCCGAGATTGGCGGTAATGTCAGAGAGTGCGAGACAATCCCCCTATGTGGAGGGGTGGTGCTAGTAGAAAAAAAGTAAAGTTGTAGCAGCGCGACGGTGGGAACAGTGATGGGCCAAGCTTGTAAAAATTAACACAGAGCCATCCAGCGGTAAATGAGTATAACTATTAATAGAAAAAGTATGAACAGGCGTGAAGACATGTGTGGGTGTGTAAATGACTTCATAAGAAACAGCTAATTTTATTTTGACTAGTAGCAGATATCGATGACTAGATGTTCAAAATTTCACTATGATTAGAAAATCTTAACTTTGAAGACTACATTTCCTTGTATAATAATAACCATGCGTCTACGTGAATTACATTTACAATCAGACAGAGCCATCCGACGGTAAACTTGTTTAACTAGTAATAATATAGGAATATTTCTATTTTACTAGTGACATCTATTGAGGAGTTGATGAACTAAGATTGTTCTAACATCAAGGAAAACTTGTATACGATTTCCATAATACCCTCTGTTATAATTTTTCAGCAAGTACAGACATAAATTTAAAAAAAATCACGTTTGCTTGTTGGATTAGTCGCCTTCCATTCATGCCTAACATTTAGTTGCAATTTAAAAGACCCACCTAATGGATGTTTTTTTTTTTCAACTTCTAAACCGACATCTGTGAGAAAGTTACATCATAAGTAACAGGTTACATCATAAGTAAAATGTACTAGTGACCTCTATTGACAAATAGATTTATTAAGATATGTGAAAACATCAATGAACACTAGCGCATAATTCTACCAAGATTAGAAGACCTTAATTTGGAAGACTTTGTACTTCCTTGTAGGAATACTTGTCGTATGTGGATTACATTTATTCCGATTTCATTCATAGTGTAATATGTACTGTGGTACTCATAAATCTAGTGCCTATTTTGTACTGGAAACGTGACACAATTGACCTAAATATTATCAAATAGTCACCTGTTCAGTATCCAGATGAAAGCAATCGAAATTTATAAAACTAAGCTGTATTATAAATATTTTTTTAAACTTTACTTGAAAAAATAATAATTTAAATAAATAAATAAAAATAGTAAAATACTATTTTCATGGTTTTATATTATTGTAGTGAGTGTTTAAAAAAGATAGTAAATATAAATTAAAGTCATTATATTTTAAAAATATGTCTTTCGTAAAATGTTGCTTCAAATCAACCGATGGGCATGACTTTTTGGACTCTTTTATTCAAAAATGTACTGATCCTGGATGTAAGTACTTAAAATAAATTACTCTGTATATAACAAACTGCTATCATTCATAAACTATTATCAATAGTAACTATTAATAATAGTTTATGAATGACGATATACAGTATTAAAGTAGTATCATCTCGAGTGACAATCAGTAGTTACCTAGTCATAATAAAATTCTCCCTAGATATAATTAAATTGGTAGAACCCTGTTTTATTAGAAAATCGATTTTTCCAGTTGCCGCCAGACATTTTAAAAAGTAGTTCGTTCAGAAACCTATCAAGATTCCTTTATAATTGTAAATTAAGAAAAATGTGTAAAATAATATTTATGTTTAATACTACTTATTACATTTGTAAACTACATATTCTAGTTCAAATCTTATACAAATATAATAGACATTAAAAAAAAAAGATTGCAGTGATGCAGACCAAACATTACCGATTCGTGAGTCTGAACTCCGAAATCCGACTTTAGAGTACATATTGTGTCATATCTATATAATATCATTAATTTTAACGTAAGGACAACTTCCTCATGATTTTTTAGAAGGATAGTTAACATTGGTCATTAATTATGGCACAAGGTACGTAATTTATGGAACATATTTAATAATACGATTTTCTACATATTTTTGTGTACAAATTCGGCACTAAATTGACATCTGGTAAATAGACGCCATCTTGATCTTGTTCGCTTCACTGCCACTTCAGAGCGTCTTCTGTGAACTCTTTTGGGCTGACAATATTATTAAATCACGAAGTTTCTTAAAATAAAACCGATAACCAATCAAATATGTCTGCATATAAGTGATTTGTTTAAAGTGAAGTTTTTGTGTTATAAACATTTAAAATATTTTATATAATCTGAGTGAAAATGACCACTATGACCGTGCAAAACCATACCAAAACAACTAACTCAAACCCTGTAAAACCTCAAAAGAACTACGGGAAGATAGTGTTAACGCTCCACAACTGTCTACTACCGGAATCTGCATTTAGAGAAACGCCATCACAAGCCGATGGATTGGATCATGAAACGGAAACAGATTTACGTATTTTAGGATGTGAAATGATACAAACCGCTGGCATTCTTCTTAAATTACCCCAAGTAGCCATGGCTACTGGCCAAATGTACCTTCAGCGATTTTATTACTCCAAATCTTTTGTGAGATATCCTATGGAAACGACTGCAATGGGAAGCATTTACTTAGCATCAAAAGTTGAAGAAAAGCCTTGCAGAATAAGAGACGTAATTAATGTATTTCATCATATAAAACAAGTAAGAGCACAGAGGACTATATCACCATTGATTGTTGATCAAAATTATATAGAACTCAAGAATCAGGTTATAAAAGCTGAACGTCGTATTTTAAAAGAACTAGGATTTTGCGTGCATGTGAAACATCCACATAAGTTAATTGTAGTGTACCTTCAGCTTCTTCAATATGAAAAACATAAGCAATTGATGCAAATGTCCTGGAACTACATGAATGATGCACTAAGAACTGATGTGTTCATGAGATTTCCCCCTGAAACAATTGCATGTGCTTGTATTTACTTGACAGCTCGCAAAATAGGCATGCCTCTCCCTAACAATCCTCATTGGTTCCTTCTATTCAGAGTCACAGAGGAAGACATAAGAGATGTGTCTTCGTGTATTTTACAACTATACAAGAGACCAAAAGTTAATCCTGAAGGCTTAGAAAGTAAAGTTGATTTGTTAAAAAAGGTATATCAAGCTAATAAACATATACAAGCCCAAAAAGAAAGGGACGCCAAGCAAGAAGAAAAGAAGATTGATTCTCCTACAGCTTCAACCTCAAGGGAATCAAAACGAGATTCTAAAAAGGAAAAATCACCAAAAACACCTCCGCTTTCATCAAAATACCACAGTAGCCATAAGAAACGAGAGAGAAGATCTCGATCACCATATGATCGTAAAAGAGAGTATTCCAGTAAAAGACACAAATCTAGGTCAAGAGATAGAGAAATAGATAGATTAAGAGAAAGACGTTCTGATGACAAACGCAGAACTTCATCAAGAAAATATGACGATTATGAGAGATCAAAATCGAGCAGAGATGGCCGTGATGACAAAAGAAAACATTAATGTGATAAATAATATTTCCATATTCATATATGATAATCGTAATAATAATAAGTCTTTAATTCTGATATTGTTTTCAATTATGTAACATCTTAAACTATGGTAATACAGTAATCATCTGTGCCTTAGGGCAAAGGCCTCGCCCAGTCAACTCCATTCTTCTCTGTCTAATGCCACTGTAGTCCAAACCCATGCCAGCCATTTCCACTATTTCATCATCCCAATGTTTAAACTGACTGGCCTCTATTCCTTTTGCATCCTTTTGGGTATCAAATTGTGATAATTTTGCTTCATTTATCAGGTCCTCCTTATGACATGTCCTGTCCACTTCCATTTGAAATGTTTAAGTGTGACAAGTTAATTTGGTTTCTTCCCTCAGTTTTTCATTGGTTGTCTTATCTAATCTTTTCCTATCGATCATGCTCATTTCCATGGTTTGCTGGTTTACCTTTAATCTGTTACTTTGTGATTTAGTAAGTGCCCAGGTTTGACATCCATAAGCGGAGATTGGAAGGATGCACGTATTGAACAGTTTTGTCTTGATGTGTGTGTCTGTTGTTTGCCGTAATTGATTTAAAGTACCAGTACCTTCTCCAAGCATTCACCACTCTTCTATCAATTTTATTGGTTGTTTAATTTTAGTGGGATATTAATTGACCCAAATGTATGTAATCTGTTACATACTCTACAGTAATGTTGTTTATGTTTAATGGATTGGAATTATTCCAATAAGTCATGGCCTTTGTTTTCTGGGTGTTCATTGACACGCTGACTTCTCTACTAGCTGTACTGAGCTCCTCCAGCATTTTCTGTAGTTCAAAATAATTGTCATCTGTAAATCTTAAGTGCAAGTTCTTCGGTGATCATAGACGTGAAAGTACTTTTTATTTGTGTTAATGTTCTTAAAAGTACTTATATATTTATGCTCTACACCTTGGCTTTTCAATGCTTCCTATATTTTTGCCTGAACCAGTGAGTCAAATGTTTTACAGTAAGTAGTCCACAAGGCAGCAGTATCAGGGGATGTTGTATTCTTTACATTTTTCGAATATCTGTCTAACCATGTGAATGAATGAATGAGGTCTACTGTAAATTATTTAAAACCTGCTGCATTTAAAACTTGTCTGCTCTCTTGGCTGGTTTTCATCAAATGTTTTAACAATGCGATTTAATATTATTTTTGAAAACATTTTGTACATATTGGGCTTATGGGTCTGTAATTGTGTATATCATTCTTGTTACGTTTCTTTTGTAGAAGAATTATTATTGTAGATGCTGTCCATTCTTTTGGTATTAATTCAGTCTTCAGAATCATTAAAAAATTCAGCCAAGAAGGGTATTATGTGTTCTTTTGTTTTTTTTAACGTTTATTTTTTATCTATTAACTGTGGCTGATACTTGAGTGATGGACTTGATATAGGTTGAAGCTTTTAATGATGATTTTATTATGCTAAGTGGTAACGCGTTGCTATAATTACATAGATAGTACTAACAGGTGTACCTACTTACCCAATAGTGAAGTTAATACGCGTAAAGCGTAAAGGTTCGACGACGTTTCTGTATTTCTGTATCATTTCATCACGTTCTATAATAATAAGGTTTCGTGTTCTTTGTCTTGTTTTCGTGTTTATGAAATAACATACTAACGGATCATACAATGTGAAAGTGGAAGGATGTAGCTACCGGAAAGATCAATACTGACATATCATGACCAGATTGATTGGGTACTGTTCGAAGGTGGTGTCATGCCTAGGTAGTTTCGCAATCTATAAGCTCGCATGAAGGGAGTTATGAATGTGGACAAGGTTAGGCCGGTATAAGCATTAGGAGGAGGAGGCAGAGAACCGAGCGCAACATATCATGTTGCGCTCGATTCTCTTCCTACTCCGTCAGGGAACTGGCGTAAGGATGTGTGTCGATGGAATAAGCAAGTAGGAGAAATTATTAAAATTGCTGTGAAATTATTTAACAAACAAGTCAAGGCCAGTTTTTTCAGTAGTACATGCATCATATAGGAATCATGGCACTACCTCTTCGTATATGCATGATCCATATAGGAGAAGGTAGTGCCATGCTGCATAGGAGGAGGTAGTACCATGCACGGTACATGACACAACATCCAACTATGCAACGGAACTGGGCCTTCACGACCGGGGAAGTACCTCTCGCTCACTTGATACCCACGTAAAGTGACAGTGGCGCTGTCGCGTTTCGTGCGGTTTGTGAGTAGCCGGTGGCCCATTGGGACGGGGATGATAGGAGGGCAACGCCACTGTTTAACAATCCCGCGAATGTCCATGGGTGTCGGTACTAATCAAAAGGCTCCGATGACTCGTTTGCCTTTATGCTATTAAAAAATCAACTTGAAACTACAAGATTAATTAATGACTACAACATTAATTAATACATTTTAAGAAAACAGACTTTAATTATTATTAATGTATATTGAAGTGTGTTAAACTGGACCGAATTTTATCGACAAAATAAAAAAAAATGTTAGGTTTTACAAGTGTTTAAAGATTATTTTTGAAAACTGTGGGGCAGAGATACATAAAATTCTATATCTTATAAGCTATGAGGTTCATTGCGATCAAATAAAAACCAGAATCAGTAGTAATAATAGGCCATGCTGATTTACGAAAAAGAAATACCCGAAAACGACATTTTCTCTTAAAAAAAAGTAGAAAATTCGCGGAAAAAAAATTAACTCTGTTTATTTTCAGTGATTTTCATTTTTCTCAAAACTATCTTTAAATTTATTCTTTTTATTATTATTTTTAAAAGTACATCATGATATCTTTCTATCGCTAAAAATGTCATCCTTCTAGCTTAAACATAACGTTTACAACAAATGGCTAAACATTGGCATTACATACGCTATCGATGACACATCAATTCAAACTCAGGTAGAGACAGACCCTTTTTGAGTCCTTTGAGTGTAGAGGAAAGGAATACGCAGAAAATAATCACGCTTAAATTTGTGTAGAACGTTTGCTATGATCGATTAAACTAAAGTTCTATTATTTTTTTGGGAAAGATAAAAATACCAACGGGTTTTAACAAACACCACAGCACCAATTTAGTTTAGTAAGTGTTCAAAATGACTGCATTTTGTTTTAAACAATATTACGCGGACCAGGCCGTGTCGTGTTGCTTTTTTGATTATTTCTGAACCGTATTGAGTTATACAATACATAATACATAATACATAATAATAAAATACTATCTACAAGATCAGCTTCGGAGTTGACTGGAGGTGCTGTATATGCGTTGTTTCATTGCCCTTCATAAAAAATAATCTAAGTGTGTCATGTAGGGGCAACGCGGAGGCCATTCCACGGGCCCTTGCCGGCCAATCCAGCAGTTAGCATAATTTGCATTTAAAAAATTTCTAACGGCTCCGATGTAACGGGCAGGACATCCAATTGCAAGTACATCACTCGGCGCGTAGTTCTTCCAATAGTTAGGCCAAGGATAGTTCTTCCAATAGTAGAGGCAACTCGCTCCTTACAATTCTAAAAACCAGTTGCCATTTAAAAATCTTGGCAATATAAGCGGGCCAACCAAAACACCATCAATTAGACCTGCCCATACACTGACTGAAAACCTTAACTTTACAAGTGGATGGCTTTTCAGTTTCGGATTTTGTCCTTTTGAGCACCATTGATGTAAATTACGGGAATTAGTGATGCCTTGAGCTGTAAATTGAGCCTCGTCCGTCCACAAAATTGTCTTGCAGAATTCTGGGTTCTCCCGATTTTTTCTAAGAATCCAAACCGACGTGACCACCTTGAAGGCCCATCTGTTTCTTCGTGCGAGTGTTGCATCCGTTGATAGTGGTACGGATGCAATCCTTCCTTTCACAAAATGCGCCAAACTGTTGGCTTGGGATACGCCATGTCACAAAGCTAAACGTCTTGTACTGGTGGTTGGACGAGTAAATAAATCCCGTAGTATGGCTCGTTCGATAGCTACATCTATAACGGTGGCTGAGTTCATAGGAGACATTCCATAGTAAAAATGTAAGTCAGCAATATGTCGTACCGGAAATTCACTAAGACGCGGCATTATAAGAAATGAAAACTAGATAACAAAACTAACAAACAAAACGGAATCGAAAACAGAAAGCTTTTGTATTTTTTCACTTCCCATTGTTATGGAACCCTGAGTGTGCGACTCGCTATTGACCGACTTTTAGTACAAGATGGCCGAAAAATTGAGCGTTGATTACTCAGGAATACATCAGTTTTAAGATTGCGTAAGAATAAGGTGACGTAGAATTAACTAAGGAAGAACCTTCATGTGTTGAAGTTAGATGAAGAATATTTGTGTCTGCTCGCTCGTTTTTTCACTCAATATTCTGTTTGCAGTACGACTCGTGGTTTGTTTCTCGTGGAAGTCTCTGAATCGATACTGGATGTTTCCAATACTGGCTGATTGACTACAGACTGCCCCCGACACCCGACAGGTGATTCCAGGTGGGCGTATAAATATACAGATATCACTATAGTATGTCGTACTACTATAGATTATTTACACGCCCACCTGGAATCACCTCAAGAGTCTCGGGGGCAGACTACTGTGAGTCTATACATCCAGTATCGATTCAGAGAATTTATCTTGGCCGTCGTATGAACTAGTGTCTATTTTGGTTGGAGTTCCCGTTTATATATAACCGAAACTGTCGCCTGCTCCAGATCACAATTAGTACCTTCGCGCCCTTCTATGTGGCACGTTCGAATTGTGCATTGTTTTAAACCACAAAATAACAATTTCCGTACGTTCGTGCCTCGGAAGTAAAAAGTACATAACATGAATTTGATTTAAAATATCGACTTACTTTATGACTTGGCGTATTTTTTTATCAGAGGATACTTTATTGATATCTTAATTTTACGCGAATGTTACTCATTACGATAAACTACTTTTACGGATTTCATCGCGGTTTATTTAATTATTTAACCCTTTCCACCCGGGGTAGTGATTTTTGACGAATTTCCGCTTTTCAACTTTATTATCATAATAAGGTAGGTGAAAGGAAACGCTCAGATTTTTATTATACCTAGAAGTATTATTTCCAAGACCTAGACTTAAAAGTACCGTCAGGAACTTTGTGTTACTACAATGTTAGGAACTATGATAGAAACTACAAAAATAATGAGATCCAATATTTACTTAGTTATAATTAAATAAATAGGTTTTTAATTACAAATTGACCTCGTGGTATTCAGCAAAACAATTTTTCTTTTCATTTACACACAAAAACACGTTGCAATGAGAACATTTACTATGAGGTTTCAACTGAATCTTTTTCAAACTACGAACCTCACACCTTCCCCTATTTTCTACGAAAGTAGGCCAATGGATGCCTCTATTACCCAAGCGAACGTCTTTTATAGTAGAGTACTCAGATTTGCGTCTTTTGGAAGGGCCAGCTTTCGCAGTATTACCAGTAGAAGTCTTTTTTTTCTGACTAACATCTTTCATTGTCATCAAGCCTTGAGTAACAGAGCGTCGAAAATCTTTTACAGTGGTTTGTTTCATTATGAGTCCATGAATGACATATGAATTGACAAATGCGATGTCCAGAAGACCCCAAAACAACCTGTGCCACCATTTCGGAGATTTGCGATCTATACAGTAAAGGGCTCTCAAACGGTCAGCTGTATCTACGCCGCCCATATAGCTATTATAATCTTTGACAGCCACGGGACATGTAATGGCAGACTTGGATCCATTTTTTTCTTTACGTAACACAGTTGCCGATTCATTACCATGAAAATTTGATACTAAATGAACCACTTTGTTATCCTTCCATTTCCAATATCCAATTAAATTTGAAAATCGATGATCATTGTCGCCCCTTTTCATTTGAGAATCAGCGATCATATTTCCGGCTAGTCCTAGTCCTTTTCTATTACTTCGGATAGTTCCACAGGCGTAGGTGTTCTCAGTTTTCAGTTTCTCAAGCAAAGCAACAGACGAGAAAAAATTATCAAAGTAAACTATCACTACTATTACTTCCCTTTACCCCAATCTTGTTCCGTCAGCTCCAAAACCACTTTCTCTCCCAAGCCATAGCCGGTAAATTTAGAGTTCAGTTCTTCGTCCTTTCCTTGGTAAATTTGAAACTTCTTTAAATAGCCTCTCTGGTCAGCTAGACACCACAACTTGTATCCCCTTTTTATGGGCTTCATAGGAAGATATTGTTTCAAGACAGACCTACCTTTAAATTTAATCATAGATTCATCTACACTCAGTTCGCGAGTACCATTATAAACCTCTTGAAATTTTTTATTGAGTGCATCAATCATCAATCTAATTTTATACAACTTATCTTTGCAGTCTCTAGGCTTTTGGGAGTTATCATTGCAATGCAGATGAGATAAAATAATAGCAAATCTGTCTCTGGGCATTGTTTTGCAGAGAAGTGCATTGTTGAGGTCAGATGCCGAAGAGTAATGGTCTCTCCACGCCGGACGAGTATTGTAACCCATAAAAAAGTTCATACCTCTAAATGTTAGAAGTTCCTCCTTTTTTTGGTTCAATACTTTGCCTCTCTGAGTAGCACAAAGGTTGCTCTGGTACACAATATTATCAATAATATCTTCAATAATATCTTCAATAATATCTTCAATCAATACTAAACATATATCAGTCGGGGTGTTACAGTGAGCAAAATAGTCTTCTATTACTCCAGTATCTAGAACGTATTCCGGTAAAATTGTATCTAGGTCCTTCTTTTTCCATTTACGGTTTGGGTCAGGTAATCGCTGATTAGTTCTGTGTGAGGACGTATTTGCAGACGGTAGATCAGTCTGAACACCAGATCCAGGTATTGGTGATGGTGGTACCTGATTTACAGGGCACTCCAGTTCAACTTGTTTTGAAGGCGATGATGGCGGATCTTCGGCTAAAGTATTTTCTAGAGCTCTTTCAAAAATCTCATCGAAGCCTATGGTGAGGGTAGTCGAATATTTTCCACTTCATCATCGGACACACCTGCATCAGACTCTTCGTTACAGTCCGGAATCTCTTCTAATAGCAGGGCTTCAATTAGAGCAGTATTCTTAGTAATATCCATCTCAATGGCTAAAACAATAAAAAAATAGCTCAGAAAAAATAATAAAAAGAAAAAACAATAATGTTTGATAAACCAAAATACCTACTTCATCGAGTATGTGTATTATTAAAGTTCATGATTTTTTAGACTAAAATCACCTGACGGTACTTTTAAGTCCTCATCAGTTTTTATCAAATATTCTTATAAAATAAAGTGATAATATGTTATACCAGCTTTTATAATTGTACTCCGTGATATAAACAACGTAATTAGTACAAAATAAAACTTACCTATGATATTCTATTTATAAACATTTTACAATTACACCGCACAGTAAAGTGAAAACCGACCAGTTGTAACTCGCTGTTCAAATTTCTCGACAATGTCGCGCGGTAATACAAATAACGCGCTGTGATTGGCTTACGGAAACGGTACTCTAAAGGAACGTCAGATGTTGTTAACATAAAGTTATTTCGTACTTAAGTTATTAGACGAAAAAGGTACTTCTAAGTACCGTAAGGAGGGAAAGGGTTAAGTAGCCCCACGTTTCAGAAGCTTCACTGCAACGATGGTCACGGGTGGAAATATCTTAAGGTTCACATAACATCATGTATTAAAAGTCCTTTATGGAACTCTATAGTCCTGAGCTCAAAACATTATCCCACAAAGAGATGACAGTGATTTAAAAAATGAGATTATGATATTAGTTAAACGTAAGTAGCAAAATAATCGTCCAAGCGTGACCTGTGCTCTGAAATCACCAACTTCATTGGTTCGGAATCTTCGGATCGGTATTCCATTCAAGTGCATACTTTTTATCCGCTAGTATAACTTTACTAACTTTATTTTTTATGTCATACAGTACTTATTTCCTATTGGATCTATGTTGACACCCCAGTAGATAAGTAGGGCACGGACCCATTGAAGCGTGTACTATCTTTCTTATCACATGCAATATTATCTTATTACATTCTAATGTGCGGGTCTTGAAGTAGCAGACAGTTTATTTTGATCCGGATATTACTTAAATCAACTGTAAACAATTAACATTCTTCGTTTAAATCGTGTTGTGTTAGAACGGATTTAGTGTAAATTTTATGTGCTTGTGGTATGACATGACATATTAATCATAACTCATTAAATTATCTAAATAGCGATATATTAACGCAAATCTGTCGCATAGTGTTAGCGAAACTGCTTATCATAAGTTTCTGTTACATTTGTTAGAGTAAAAATTTTGAAATATTTTTAGGTGTTATTGCGGTTGACAGTTGACTTCCGACACAATAGCGGCGTATACTTTGCATTGTCTTAGGGTAAAGTTTAGACTCTAGGCGGTAGAGATATGAAAATTACTCAGAAATATAAATCTCTTTGTGTATTACGTTAATTTCGATATTCCTTTGGCCTTCGCAGCGTGTTGCTGGAAAAGTTTATTCAAGCTGGGTAGTAAGGACCAGTATTACCTAAAATACTGTCTAGCTTGACTTTCATCTGGGTTACTCTTTTCCCTTTTAAAAAGTAAAACTTTATCACCACACGAATTTCGTTTCTTTCCATTGTTGAGAAAATTTACGGCAAAGGGAGTTCTAGGTCCACACACACACAGTTTGTAGGTCACACAAAAGTTCGATTGCATTCAATTTTTCTTCTATTTCCGAAAAGATGAAATAATATAATGTAATTAATTTTGTTTGCCTATCTTTTTTTTAGGTTCGTCTTGTCGGCCAGTTATCAATCGGCCTGGTATTATGCCTATGCATAATATAGGTAGACTATTCTAGTCCCTACTATCTACATATGTTAAATACTTACTTGGGTAGTCAGATTTACGTTTTGAAGGTATTTAGATTCTTTCTTGTTTTAGTAGAACTAGAAGTGACACTCTAGTTTCACTTGACTTCAAAAATTTAAGCTAAATATAATTAAACATTTTTTTACTTTTCTTTATTTAAAAGTATATAGAAAAACAAAGTAAGTACAGGTATAAGTAATTTATGGTCGGTTAGATTTTTATGTTTGTATCGGCTTGGATACGATACGATGATGTATCCTTGACTAAATCAAATATAATATGTATCCATTTCCCTTTTCATTTCATGAACACGTAGCTACAAGTTGCAGGTATCGTGAAACGGCTACTTTCAATATTCCATCTATCGTTGTATGTGGGCTATTGGTGACAGTATTTTGACATATTTCGTTTACATCATATATCGAAATTCTATCTCCAGCTGCAAAATGCACAGATAGATAGAAAATTGAAAACCGCCTTAGCTAAACAAGCTTCAAGAGATGGTTGGTGTTCTTTGCGTTAGAACTACTTAATTTTAGCGACACAATATTATGTTCACAATGTTCTCTAACGAAGAAACCTCTCACTTGTAGGTCTTCTGTCTGTAGCTGTGTGGTGTAGCTGTATAGGTGTACATTTGTCACAGCAACACAACAGTGAAGCGGCTTATAACTAATACCTGTGCGTTTTCATTAGTGGGTCCAACCTAAAGCTTAACTTGTGAGGTCGGCTTCCATAGTAGCTGTATATTCTGTACCTACCTACAACAAGGTTTGCCGCATTGTAAATTAATATCGCCAGGCAAATATTTAATGACATCAATATAGAATTATGTGTACTAAATAGTAACAAGTTAACGTCTTATTTTGAAGTTTTATTCTTAATTCGGGCGCCTGAATTCTAAATTAGATTTAATTGTATATTGATTTATCGTGATTACTTCATAACCCATATGTGTTATTTTACTAGGTGTATGGCGCAAATAGTAAAAAGTTTCTCTTACATACCAATTGTATATAATAAGTTACCGGGCTATTTATATAAACTAAAAATTTTACCATAATTTTCTTTTCGGAAAAACGTAACGGTTACGCAGACGCGTTGCCGTTCTTTATCCCTATACCCTAATGGGCCACCACTTTACGCCAGTATGTATTATGTGAGCGAATATAAATAGAAAAAAAATTGTATCAACTACGAGACGCGACTGAAGTTACTCGAGTATGATTCTGAAGTGAAAGGAGTGCAAGAGACGTCAAGCGTCTTAAATCATTACGCTCGTTTGCTCGACCTCTGTTTCACACTATATTTTTTCATGCCGATAACTTCTTATGGAGTAAATAAAAAACACATTATGTTGGTTAATAGCATATACATTATCGAGGAGTACATTACGCCCATTTTGCAGACAATCAAAGCGCTGTGTAAAGTTTCAAAATATTGACTTAGTTATATAGGCTTTTAAGTAATACGTACATAGGTCATGTTGCCGTCTCGTAAGCTGGTGCATCGGACATGTTTCCTGCTCAGTCGAACGTTTTATCTCACATGTAAGTCAATTTCATGGTAACTAATGCATGCTAAAATTAGTTTTACAATTTGCGATTGAAGGCATTTATTTGAAACTTAACCACAGCAGGGCTTTTTGTAAGAGAAAAGCAGAGAAGCGGGTATAAAAAATTATGGACTTTCTACAATTAGGTAACTTTCGATAATTAGAGTATCCCTAAAGGGAAGTGCCAAAAATTATAATAGTTCATAAGGAGCATAAGGAACAGTGACACAAGGAACCATACATCATTAGATATATGGTTCCTTGCTCACTTCAGAAAATTGAGCCTTTTAAAAGTAAATGAGGAATTATAATTGTAGTTAATAGGTATTTGTAGGATGTAGGTACATAGTGGAACACGTATGATGTAACCAAAGGAAAAGACTTTGGATACCGCAGCAGTTTTTTAAACTTTTATTCTTCCTGTCTGGACTGATGTTGCAATTTGGAACCTTGGTTTATTTGTAAACATTTATGATGTTTCGATAAAATCTAGTGTACCCCTGCGAGTGATTTCTCCTATGTGTATATTTTTAAGTTTGTTTTAGTAATTATCTAGGTGGACAGGATACCAGAGTGTAAAAGTTGAATTTCCTTTTTTTATTGATTTCACAAAGCCAGTACGGTGTGTTTGTAGGGACAGATCTTGGGGAGACTTATTTAATATTTACAAAATAATTTATATTTTTATGTACGTAATAAGTGGCATGCTCGAGAATCGCGAGTTTTGTTATAGCACACGGTAGCAAAAACAGTCTGACCCGGTTACACTATATGCAATGACGTGAACCTATTTCCTCTTTTCCATATGGTGCACTGCTTGACGCTGGTATTTGTAACCGAAAGGTTACTAATACCAGCGTCAAGTGTGGTGGTTCGGATTTGGCTGCAATGCCCCAGTGGCACTGCACTTTACGAACATTTTATGAATGTCATGACTCACGGAGCTCTTCTAGTACGAGCGTTATATTAGAGATGGAATATGTGGCGACTGGCAAAACGAATTCTTTCGTTCTACATTTACTTATTCAATCAATTGCATCTAAAATAATTAAATGTGCTAGTGCATTCATCATCATCATTATTATCAGCTCTTATTGGTCCACTGCTGGACATAGGACTCTCTCAATGAACGCCAAGATGTGCGATTTCCTGCTACTCGCACCAAGCCTGGACCGGCCACTGCATGGAGATCGTCTTCCCACCTCGTGAACGGACGACCAACACTTCGGTTTTCTAAACGCGCCCTCGACTCTAAAACCCGAGTAACCGGAGTCTGCTTGTAGATTAATAGAAGTGAAACTTCAACGGACAAGTGAACTGTATCAAGAACAACATTGAGGGCCAAGGAACTTGGCAGCGATGTATCGTTTACCCCCTCCACGCGGCCGTAACGCTTTTCGTAACAGAAAAAGCGTAATACTCCGTCTATAAAGTAACTTTTTTTTCATTGTGGCTTTATATACGGCATTATGCTAACATTTTCACTATACGCACTGCTGTATATAGGTTTAAAACACAGACAATGTCAAGCAAACTAACACTTACATGTGCGCAGTTAGTTTTTGTAACAATATCATCATAAGTATCATCAGTAAGAGTTAGTTCCATGTTTGCAGCCGAATTGCGTCATCACGATCAGGACCTCTCGGTTACATAGTATCGCGTATCAGTATGAGATCGCAAGGCTGTTGCGGTTTGTGAGTGTGGTGGTAGCTCATTGGGGAATGGGATGAAGGAGAATATAGCATCTGCATAGACTAGTGTTAATGGGCATAGTTAGTCAGCAAGTTAAATCGATTTCTCGTTTGTTCCCTTATGCTACAAAAACCTATGCCTGATGATTATTTTGGTTTACAGGTTGCTGTGGTTGTTGCTCTGCCCTCCGCCCCCGCTACAAGCGGCTGGTTGACAACATCTTCCCGGCTACTCCACAAGAAGGCCTCGTTAAGTCAAACATGGAGAAGCTCACCTTCTACTCGCTTTCCAGCCCTGAGAAACTCGACAGAATTGGAGAATATTTATTCCAGAAAGCTTCTAGGGATATCTATAGACGACGGCACGGGTGAGTTAAAGTTTTTACATTAATAACGACCATAACAGTACGTTATTCCAAACTTATTTTACAAAAATTACAGGATATTTAACCTATTCCTGATTACAATCGGTCTCTAAATTCCGTGCGCCTCTTGGCGTAGGCCTTCCCCAGCTCATTCCAGTGTATCCCGTGCCTTGCTACTCTCATTCTATTTCGTCTTCCCATCACCTGACTTGACGACCCCTGATTCTTTTGCCATCCCTTGGTAACCAAAGCTTAGCGCACTTTTAATTCGGATGACGTAGCATGTGTCCAGCCCATCTACATTTTCGCATGGCTATCCTTGTCATAACTTCTGAGAGTTCTGTTCTTGACTCTGTCCTTTATATTTACGCCTAACATGTTTCTTTGATTTCGATTTGGTGTCGTTGAGCTAATAACCATGTTTCACATCCATATGTGATGATTGGTAGAATGCAGACTTCAAAGGTTTCATTTCTTAAATAATTTTTTAATTCCTTGCTTTCATTACTTCCTATAATGTCTCTTCCAACCTTGGGCTATTTGTCTGTACATTTCCTTTGACATTAGGTAGGAAGTGGATACTATCAGACCTAGGTAAGAGTAGGTATGACAAAATTACGTTTTGCAAATTACTGTAGGAGCAAGATAATGTATAGACTTAATCATCAGCATCTCTTTTCCCTCTCTAGTAAAATATTGGATCTTGGTCTACTGAGACTACCCCTACGGCGAATTTTTATGGAGGGGGGGGGGGGTTTGGTTCTGTTTAGGTTGTCGAAACATTTTGATGGTATTCGTCATTCGATACATCCGCGTTTTCCTTACAATTGTATGTCTCGTGGACGACCATCAACCGTCGCAATCATATCTAAGTAGTTGAGACGTACCTGTGCGTGCTCTTTTGGACAAGTATTCACAGCTCCAAACTCCTCTTGTAAACATGAACCTGGACCCACTGTTATATAGAAAAAGTAATCTGAATGTATATTTTACTACAAGCAGGTTATAATTCGGTGTACCTATCTAGTGTGAACTCAATAGCCACTTATCACGTAACAGTTAAGATAAACGTTAAGATAATCGTATCTTAACTCATAAGTGATGGTTGAAGGTGATTTGATGATGACGTTGTGCTGTTATAAGCAGTGCCATATTTAAGTAGATTATATTACAGACAATGTCGAGTGCTGAATATAGATACTTGTGTAAGGCTACTGTTATATAAATATCGATATTTACTTTGGTCTAGTAGCTAGAATATTTCACCTCAGCTCGCGAGATCCCGGGTTCGATTTCTCGATTGTTCTATCGTTTCTGTAATGTGAATGGTAGTCAAGAACTCCGGAGTAAGTGGTCCAATAAATGTTTGAATTCAATTTCAATGGTAGTGGTGCTAGAGAACAAAGCCTTGTTACACAATCGTGTCTTCCATAGAGCAGGTTAAGTAGGTACCTTGTTAGTCGCTGGAGGGATCTTGTTGCCTGAGGGTGTTTGGTCGGTATTGCACCTAAGAGTGACATGAGTCTAAAGGCCGCCCGAGCCCCTAGATATCAACTGTAAATGGATATCCTGCGTAAAAAAAAGGAGTAAGCTCTGCATTTCATTTCTCTCCGGTCGGGCGTGATTGCTGTCTCATCTGAATATGAGGAGAGAATGGACAGATCACTCACCCCTGCGGCTCCATACAGCAGGTGTAGCTGTTGTGCCGTAGAAATTCAGCTCCAAACACACATATGGCATACGAGTTAAATGAGTAATTAAGAGTATGTGGAGATATATCCACTGAGGGCACCTTCCCTAGGCGCCCTTAGTGGCAATTAATGAAGTTTAGTTGCACTCCTTCACCCCATCGCCCCAATAAGCCACGAGCTACTCACATACCGTACGAAGCGCTGCTTTTTCTTCTAAAGCAATTCTTTCACTCCTCTTCCTCCTGGAGTTTGCTCAAAGAGGAACTTGAAGTAGGTTTACTATCTCTCACTTGGAACTAACATTATTGTATCTTATATGATATTGACCTTAGGAACGAGTTAATGACATCGACCTCGACAACGAGCCGGTTTCGCTCATTGTTCTTGCAGTTTCCGTGTTACGATAAGTAATATTTATCTCATTATCGTCATGCCGCATTCCTATCACATGCTACAAAATATACACACAAACCACCCGCAGTGGTATGGAAGGAAGAAGGGGTAAGCTCGCTTAAATGTCAGTGGGTAGGCTCTAGGTATGTGAAGGAACTAATGGTTCAATAAAAAGTTGTGAAGTTGAACTCATGTACGGGAAGACGGATAAGTTTAATATAGGCATTTCATATAAAGGGCCAAACAATAAAGTCAGTGCCAAGCCTTGGGTGAGGCCTATGCTCAGCAGTGGATTAACTACGATCGGAGAGAGAGAAACATATGTTGGTAGTGCTTATAAAGACCAGAGCAGTCACATGTATTTGAAGACTACTGACGCCCATTGAGACCCGCATAATTGTTATGCAGTTGTTGCCTGCCCTCCTTCTTTTTTGTTGACGCGGGGAAACGCATTTACGCGTGGATGGGGTCAAGTGGTGTGTGGGACTCGCGGCACATGATAGTGCCGAATACCCACAAAAACTAAAGCAAGTGCCACCAGTGCCGCCTTGGTGAGGTGCCCCGGAACAATAAATCAACGGGGCACCTCGACGGCTAGTCAGCCCCCTAAGGGACCAACTCCACCTCCACAGATGGGGTTACCCCGCACCACAGGACAACCGACCTCCCGCTGCTCTTGGGTCTCTTCTACCTAATCTTATAAGAGGGGTACCGAGAGCGATTCCTCCTCCTGATCTTTAAGCCCCCTCTTCTTATAAGAGGGGTGCAAAGATCCCCCACCGCCAGGACGAGGCTTGAACCATGGTGGGGATGTGTTGCCCTCCTGCCCTATTCCTAACCAATTATGGGTCACCTGAAACTCATAAATCGCATGTCTATCACTTAGCGGCGGTATCAAGTCAGCCAGAGGAATCTCCTCGGTTGTGCCATGGTCATGTTAAGAGTTGGCATTTAAGTTGAGTCTGCCTAAACGTAGTACTCCCAGTAGTGCTCCGGAGTGGGCAGTGGACAAAGTAGCTGATAACGATGATTATACTCCTATACTAATATTATCGAGTGATTAAACGCCAAGTTTAAGGTTACAGCAAGTATAAATGTCCGACCGCTCGCTATAGCTACGTGACATACATACACAATACGCGAACAACAATGCGACTCCATTGGAGTGTTCTGACACGGCGGTATTCTGCGCTTGAAACTGCAGGCCACGGTGGATATAAAAATATTTGAATTAAAGACTCGAGTCCTTTTAAAAATGTAACGCTTATTACCTTCGTGAGAAGAGGTTTTATGCTATAGGTATTGTTTGATAAATATTAGGAATTATGAATTACATTAATGAGAAAATGATGTCTAAATTCATTTAATTAACCAGGGTCTAATACTTTTCATCTTTCATGCCATATTGTTTCATTTTTACAATTGATAATGTATGCTTATTTAGTTACTCACGTTTTTATTTCTCAACTCATAAATAAATGTAATTTTATTTTATTGTACCAATCTGATCTCTCTTTCGCACCTCGATTTATTGCAATGGCATATCTTGATACTGTTTCTTACTATATTTTAGGTTCGTAATAATAGCAATGGAAGCGATGGATCAACTGTTGCTGGCGTGTCACTCGCAGACGCTGAACCTGTTCGTGGAGAGTTTCCTGAAGATGGTGCAGAAACTGCTGGAGTCAACCGACCCCCAACTGCAGATCCTCGCCACGCAGAGTGTGAGTCGCTCGTTATTCCCTCTGATCTCAGTGACAGATTTTCCATCTTACAACGTTGACGAAAGATATTCATACAGATGTTATCAGTAGCAGATAGTGCCAGAGGAATATGCTTCTATACAATACATATTCGTAGAAATGTCCTGTCTTCTAATTTTATGCACGTTTAACAGAAACGTGCAAGAAATTAGATTTAACAAAAAATTTGGTTGCTGTTTTACACTTTATTATATATCTGCAAAGAAGGGATGAAGATTTTGACGCCAGGAAACGCATTTACTCGCCATCACCGGCCCCGGGTGGGCTCCATTTGTGGAGCTCGCGGCACGTTATACTGCCGAATACACATAATCATCGCGAGTGCGTCCTAGTGCTGTCATTGTTGAGGTGCCTAGGAACTGCAAATCATCAGTGCACATCGACGGTTATTCAGTCCCATATGGAACCGACTCAAGCTCCTCACGGATAAAGACTATCCATGATACGATAATAGTGTTGATTATTTTGACAAATCGCAATATAAACATTAATATGCTCGATGTTAATATTTAATGTTACCTAATGGTAAGATCATATATTTCATTTTCATGAACTCATATTCTACAAACTTTACATTCTACACTCTAAAAGTTTTAAAAGTCTCTGCTATCATGTTTCGTGCTAATTGTGCGCGGCGGGTAGTTGTACTATAGAAGAGATAAAATGAAATAATTCGTTCTGCTATTCCAGTTTGTTCGATTTGCAAACATAGAAGAAGATACGCCCTCGTATCACCGCAGATACGACTTCTTCGTTTCCAAGTTTTCGGCGATGTGCCACAGCAATCACATGGAGAAGACGATGCAGGAGAGCATTCGACTAGCCGGCATACAAGGATTGCAGGTGGGGCTTCAAAACCATACACCAGTTTAAGAGTTACGACTTCATTACATTTTTGTTAGCAAATGAAATTACAAGTCAAGGCATGAAGATGGCAAAATGAAGAGGTTTTTTGATAAGTCTATGTCGAGTTCCACTTTAAATTGTTAAAATGTAAGGTACAGTCAGCAGCTAATATATATGACTTTGAAATTTCCAAAAAGTCTATCTTTACAGTATATCTACAAATTGTTCAACACACTTACGGGTAAAATAGCATGAACAGTGTGAAAGATCAAAATTTTATATCTGATTCGACGACTTAGGTCTTTTATGATTATTATTTTATTAGAGATAGAGATTATTAGAGATATGTATATTTTATCGGAATTTTATAACTGTCTACATTCTGAGTGTATCTATAACACACCAAGAGGCAGATAATTGATAGGTAATAAATTTATTCAAGACGGGGCAATATTATATTAAAAGACTGATAATGAACTTGTGAATACAAACTATACTTTAATTTCAGGGTGTCATACGGAAGACCGTATCTGATGATTTGGTTGAGAATATCTGGGAGGCTCAACACATGGACAAGATAGTGCCGTCACTGCTGTACAATATGCAGGTATAATAAAACCTTATCCCCAAGCTCAAACAGCACAATCACAAAATGAAGTCCATGGATCCAGACCATGAACCAAATGTTGAGTTCGTTGCAGCTACAGCGCGCGAGCCGCCGATGACGTCAGAGTCGAGGGAGAGATTACCTTCGGTCCCACTAGCCATGAAAATAATAGTTCTACTAAATAGCTACTACAAACACTCATATCGGGACGCTTCTCCGGGGTGTTGGTCCCCTTTCGATTCCAAACCTAGGCTAGTAACAATCCGATCAAGCTGTTCGAAGAAGCCCAATGCTTCTCTTTGCTTTCACAGCGTAGGTTAAGGTCTGAAAAAAAAACACGAAACACCAGAATTAAAAATATTCTAGTTAGATGAACTGTGGGGACGGCTGCAATAACGTCGCCAACTAGTAGTAGGTCCTTCGGAAAAAAATAAATAAACTAAGCGCATAAAACTTTACAACATCGCTAACAAACGAAATTTCATATCACTTACAATCATGTAATAAAACTTATTTTATTACTGCAGGATTTCACATTTCCGTTGATACGTACATAACATTCATAATAATCTTTCGTAAGATATAAATATATCACATTAGCACCAAATCAACCTAGTTTACTGTTTATTCAACATGCTTAATATATATCGTACGATATTTTTTTACCTCTGACGCAAAATTTTGTATGTAGTATATTAGCCCGTAACATATAATCCGATGTACTCGCAGTTTTAATTAATAGCATGAGTTGTTATTCGACAGAGCGCCGAGAAGTATGAAACGCTGTCGTGCATGCACTCGGACGCGCGGGACGGTGTCGACGACGACCCCCCGCGGCTGGCGGAGGCGTGTCTGCGCGAACTGGTCGGCCGCGCCTCCTTCGGACACATCCGCTCCGTGCTGCGCCCCGTACTCACGTGAGTACATTACATACTGCGACCCGTGCTCACATGACTTGCACTACATACTACGCCTCGTACTCACGTGAGTAAATTACATACTGCGACGCGTGCTTACATGAGTACAATACATATTACGACTCGTGCGCACGTAAGTAAATTACATACTGCGACCCGGGCTTACATGAGTACAATACATATTACGACTCGTACGCACGTGAGCAAATTACATACTGCGACCCGTGCTTACATGAGTATAATACATATTACGCCTCGTACGCACGTGAGTAAATTACATACTGCGACCCGTGCTTACATGAGTACAATACATATTACGCCTCGTACGCACGTGAGTAAATTACATACTGCGACCCGTGCTTACATGAGTACAATACATATTACGATTCGTACGCACGTGAGTAAATTACATACTGCGACCCGTGCTTACATGAGTACAACACATATTACGACTCGTACGCACGTGAGTAAATTACATACTGCGACCCGTGCTTAAATGAGTACAATACATATTGCGCCTCGTAGGCACGTGAGTAAATTACATACTGCCCGTGATTACAGGAGTATACTACATACTGCGCTTCGTGCTGACGAATCTAAGCGCAAAGATGTTTTTAGTGTGATTACGATTTTAAATGTTTTAAATGTTATAGTGTGTTTTAAAGGCGTTCTCAAAAATATTTTTTTTTCCAGGCATTTCGATCGTCACGAGTTGTGGGTGCCGAATGATTTTGCTGTACATACGTTCAAAATCATCATGTTTTCCATTCAAGTAAGAACTTAATCTATTATGAATATAATAAAATCCATATTTATATATTATTTAATAATAGCGGCGCCCGGCGCTTAAGCACAGAAAAAAGCATGTTAACCGGTCCTGCCGTTTTGGAGTGATGCGTAATTTTTATACATAAGATTTAGATTACTAGATAGCGGATAATGTTAAATCAACGATCCAGTTATATAGAGATCAGCGAGTCATCTAAAAATGTGTGCGCAGGCGCAATACTCGTACAGCGTGGTGGAGGCGCTGATGCAGCATTTGGACGCGGCAGCGGGGACGGAGCGCGCGCGCCCGCGCGTGCGAGCGGCGCGCGCCGCTGTCCTCAGCAACATCGTCGCAATCGCTGCAGGGGACAGCGTCGGTTAGTACTCACACACACCTACACTACTACACTAGTGGAGGATCCACTGCCTACAGATGTATTGATGTTGAGAAGTTGTATTCAAGTCACCGGAACTTAATGGCATACGTGTTTTGTTCAATATGTTTTTCAACGTACGTACACACAGTCTTTTACACAGACTTCACAGTTAGTGTGAGAATCTGGCTGTGTGTATTAGTTGGCACTGCTACACATTTTTTCCTACCATAAGAGCTACACTTGAGAGATAGTAGACCAGCAGTCTGTGCAGTCTGCACAAGCAGATGCCTAATGACTCGTATCCCAGTTGGGTGCTTGCTAGGGCCATCCTTCCCTAGCTGAAATAGGCGCGCACCACCCTAATTCAAATAATTATTTTCTTACAGGACCTTCGGTATTGGAAATCATCAACAATCTTCTCACTAATTTACGTGCTTCGGTTGCGCGAGATTCAGACGTGAGTGCTTGCTTTTTATGAAATTACTATAGTAATAATATATTTGCTACTGTAAATTATACACACTGCACGACAAATCCGAAGTTTTAGGCTGGTTTCACAGGTGTCCGGAAGTGTCCTGTTCGGCCCGGTCGTACGTATTCACTGAATGGACATAGTAGTGAGCTGCTAGAACATCGTTAAACAGCGACGCAGATTGTTCCATATACGACTAGCGACGGGTATAACCCGTACAGCAGCACACGCGTCCCGCGCTCGGATCCGCTTGTTGCTGCCTGCGCATCGCTGCACTTTAATTATATCACAGCGACGCTCAACGCCCGTGCTCCGTCAGTCATGCGTTATGCATCACTCTTCCGCTCTCAAGTATCGTAATGCATCATCGTTTCAGAGCAATGCTAAGAGCCCGCGTTGCTCTGAAACGATTATGCATTACGATACTTGAGAGCGGGAAAGCGGTAAGCCAGCCTTAGCCCAGCTTCTACGATCAAATTTCAATTTATGTTACAGAAAGAGTCTGACGAGAAACTTTACCAAGACGCCCTGATCAATGCTCTGGGAGAGTTTGCGGACCACCTGCCCGACTATCAGAAGATTGACATCATGATGTTCATCGTCAGCAAGATACCGAGCCAGCGCGGCAAGAGCACCAAGGCGGACGCGATGCTGCAAAGCATCCTGCTTAAATCGTTGTTGAAGGTATTTTAACTGTTAGATATACAGGTATGCTAGAAATTATGTTAACAGTAAGATTGCTACTGCATTGAACTGACACTACCGGGGAAATGCATATCGCTCACATATTACCGTCGCATGTCGTATTACGTGTGGTTTGTAAGTTTTCGATCGGCTACAGTTTAAGTGAACGTAATTGTTCCATTAAATAAACGACAGTTTTCGATCATCGCGCGCGACTGACGTTATTGTACGGTTAGCACACTATACCAGAACCTTATTGCCTTAAGACGTTGTCGACGCCAGTTGCTTAGATATAGGGGCTGGCTTTGCAATAGTATGATAATTTGATCCGCAGGTTGGCAGCACGTACCGGACAGTAGAGTTGAGCAAGGCTTTCCCACCAGCCTTCCTAGACGCGCTGCTGCGTCTTTCTAGCGCCGACGAGCCGCGCACGCGCGCGCTTCTGCAGCGCATCCTGCACACGCTGCTCGACCGACGCACCAACCTGCCCGCGCTCGCCACGCCCACGTACGTACTCTAGCCCGTGTTTCGCCGTCGAAATTTATAGTTATTACTGACTAAATGAATATATCTACTATATAACAATTACGCCGTCATTGATTATCACTATTGATTTTCAAAACTATCAAGATGCACTGTCAGTGTCTAATTGCTGTCCGTATCAACATGTTGCACAATGTATTCTACATACTGTTTGTAAAAATAATATAAAATCACACGCGATGATTGAATTTGCAAAAAAACATATTTAAATTGTGCACTTCTTCCAAATATAATCTCCCCATTTTAAAAATAAAATCATGCGCGTAAGGATCACTTTGCAAAAACATATATTTGTAAAAAAATATCCTCCTATGTATGTACTCTTTAGAAAGGCAGTTCAGTCTATATTTTAACAGGTCAGCAAATAAAATTGCGATAAATATGATATCGCAATTTTATTTGGGATACCTAACTTGTTAAAATATAAACTGAACTATGCTGTATGCATGTTTTTTTAAAAAGGATTATACAAGTAACTTCTTATTAAAACTTTAAGTATCCTGCACATATTGGTGCTAAGTGTAAGCAGGTTAATAAGTAAATATGAGTCCAATTGTTCTTCAAATAATATTTTGAATGTTAACTTCGTGTTGCAGGGTTGAGTATGCCGAGCTTGGCCTAGTAGTTGAGAAGTGCTCCCGCCCGGACCTGATCTTCATCAGTAAACATGGCTACGCTATATTTAGCTCTCTATATGACGGTGAGTAATACCACTACATATACCAAGTTATCCACAGAGCTCATACATTTTTAAACACCGATAGTTGCTTACTATTTTTTGCCTATGAACAAACAATATATTTATAAAAAGATTTTATTTTCAATTCTTAAACGAACATATATTACATAAACAACATTTAATATAAATATTTATTTTGCTCAGTGTGAACTTTGAGATTTTCGATATATAGGATGTAGGTAAGATAAAAAACTTTATTTTGTACACACAAATTCACTCACGTCTTGGTTCGACCACCTCACTGACACCCGTTACAGGCCTGCAACTGGAGTCCAACACGGCGGAGAACGTGAGCGCCATCTACACGACGCTGGCGCTGCTGTGCGTCGAGCTCGCGTCCGACGAGACCGTGTGCGACATGTTCCAGCTTGTGCTCTCGTGAGTGCCATAAACGTGACAGTCACATAGTCTATGCAATTACGTTCTAGGAAGAGGTAGTGCCATGCTGTATAGGAGGAGGTAGTTCCATCCATAGTGCATGACACAACATCCTCCTATGCAACAGAATTGGGTAGGCACGAACGGGGAGGTACCTCGCGCTCACATAATAACGCTGGGAATTGACATCTTGTATGTTGCGTTTGTGAGTAGCCGGTGGCCCATTGGGGGGGGGGATGAGGAGGAGGGCAACGCATCGGCATACTAATTATGTGGATGTTCATGGGCGTCGGTAACAGGCTCCGATTGCTAGTTTGCCCCTATTCTATAAAAAACATGAAGAATTTCGCCTAGATACATTTTAAAACCTTCTTTAGTGTAAACCAATTTCGTGAACGGATTGATTTTTTTATATTATCTAGTTAAAACCAAAATATCAATAATAGCTGTCTTTTCGGACTATCTTGTCCACTAATTTTAGTCTTAATTCACGTAAATATCCACAGCATTCAGCAGTCTGCATTGTCCAACCCGGTGCTTTCGACGGCGCAGCGTTGCCAGCTCGCGGCGGTGGCGCTGTGCCTCGCGGCGCTCGTGCCACACGTGCTGCGACTGCCGCGCCTGCAGGAGTACATTGCACAGGTACACGCACCAGACTACTTCTTACAGCTGAAATAAAGAAAGAATAGAGTTTTGTTCATAATTGGGTGATCAATTTGCAACTAACAGCTGTTTTTTAGCATTTTTTACCATACCAACTGTCAGTAACCGTCAAGACCGACTGTTCCAGCCGCTCGCTTCCAACCCCCACCCGACGTTGTACCCCGAGGAAAACATTACACATTTGAATACAAAAAAGTGGATGCCTGTGTGTTGGCTTACGAACGGTATAGTTTTACATGACAATGGTACCCTATAAAATCTGTGAACGTATCTCGCTAGCAGGTTTCGCCCTTTTGGAACATTACTATGATTCGTTTTTCGTAGGGTGAGTAGAAGTCCTTACAGGGGCGCTTAACCACCTCAGATCATAAGTTTGTCTCATGAAATAGAAAACTTCTAGACCTAAGTTTTGACTAGCCAGACAGGAACTTCGATGTTTCACTATTTACATTTTAATTTTCTGAATGAAGGACATTTCTTTTTCAGATTGTGGAGTCCCGACGTGAGGAGGGTTCTCATCTTTTGCCACCCCTGCAAGATGACTACGACATTCCTTCCTCGAAACAACCGAACAAGCTGCCATATCTCATGATCGATCAGGTAACACAGGCACTTGGGCTCGATGTTTAAAATGGCAAAATTGCCTTGTTTCTTTGAACCCTATGGTGTAAAAAAGCTATTTATGTGCGAATTGGATTCGTGCACCGAGGGTTGCTTGCAACGAATGCGTGGAATTATGAAACTGAAATTCATACCAAATTCTGCAATGCCTTTGAAAAAAAATCAATTGTATATGTTTTTCCTTCATCTATATCTCTACATTCCATAATTATATGTCGTTGATAGATGGCTGTTGCGGAACGATTGACGGCGGATGGCGCAGACGGCTCGCGCCTGACCGCACCGTCGCCGTACGCGCCCGGCGCCGCGCACGCGCACCGACATAGCTGGCTCGAGACGGGTATGTTTTATATAGCATAAGGAGAGGAGGGGGGAGGGTGTAAAAAAACCCCGTTAATGAATACCGACGCCCAAAATGATTTCATGGAGGCTGGCGAAAGGCGTTGTCTTACATCCCCAGTGGGTAATGCGACACATAAACTGCACGAAACTGCAAGGCACTGGCACTGCCTCCTAGACTCTACACAAGTCATAATACTATTATATACCTGGACGAAATTATTTAGTTACTGCAGTATCAAACGTATCAGAAAATAATCAGAATAAAAAATTAATATGTGCTATTTTCTATAGTTGCATTTATTACCCTTGCAGTCGTATTCGAAATAAAGTAACAAAAAAGGAATTTTTATACATCCCAGGTGCTGCCCAAGGACGGGACAGCTTGGCCGATATCTCAGCCGGACCGGTCACCGAGTTGGACAGCGCAAATAGTTCCCCCGGAGTGCAAAGAGTAAGTTATTCTCTTTCGGAGTTTTATCACGCAGCTAATTCTTTTATTTTGATATTTGTGACATTCACGAGAAATGATTTAGTAAACGTACGTCAAATAATAATAACAAAAATATCACGAGATATCGCGTTACAACGTACAACATCACATGGTCTTAATCACTTTCCTTCTTATATAATTATGATATATTTAGGAATATCTAAATATACTACTATATATCTTATAAAACCGAGCTCCGCAAAAGCTGTCTGTATGTGATCGGTTTTCTCAAAATCTGTTGAACGGATTTTTATGCGGTTTTCGGCAGTGCATGTAGTGATTCCCGAGAAAAGTTTTAGTGTATAATAACGCCTGTTATGCACGTGCGAAGCCATGGCAGATCACTTGTGTTGTAACAATACAACGAGTTTATAAACAAAACAAATAAATTGGTCGATATGTATACATAATTTTATCTTCTCTTAGTGCAAAAGATGTAACGACAGGTACATTCATGTAAACAATACAAAGGAATATGTAGAGTAGTAATGCTCTACTATAAAGTAGTTATATACAAAAGTTTCATTTTATTACCTGTCAGTACACGAACGATGCCGCGCTCGACAGAGAGTACAGAAGGTTTATTGATAAATACAATAATGATCACCAGCCTTCTACGCAGAACTTTGGGATCTACGTAACTATAATCTACAGTTTATAATGCGATTATATGTGTCGTAGTCGTATTGTATAAATCGCCGTAATACATTACGGCTAATCATTTTCAAAAACTGGGCCCTTTTGATTTGTGGCCGACCATCAATTAGCCGGGTTGTAATTGCGAGACGTTCTTCAAGATGGCGGCTGACGTTTAACCTCATTAAATATCTTGATTTTGGGCAGATGATCGATATAAGAATATTTTAAATTTGCTATGCTCCTATTTAAAAACCTTCGATCAGGCATAGTTTTTTTTTGTCCTACAATTGACGCCATATTTGTTGTCATGTCAAGCAATGCAGTGAGTGTTAAAGTTAGCTAAAATGTGTCAGGGAGGCGGATATTGAACCACTTTAATTAAACAAGGGGCTAGCCTTTTTGAATAATGTATGACGACAAACACTTTCTGGCGGGATTTCACTCAGCCATATGCAATCCGGCTAATCGATGGCCCGCCACAAAACTACACAGAATAGCCCTGTTTTTGAAAATGGCAAGCCGTAATGAAACACAGCGACTTAGACAGTCCGACTGCGGCATATACACTATCAGAGTCACATTTTTCATTATTTTACCCCCACTCATTTATTGTCCTTATTTTCCTACTGCATTATGTTAGAACAAATAGCCTATTTATTCCCAGTTGTGTAAATTAATGCTTTTGTGGTATTTGAAATAGTTTTAGTATTTGAAATAGAATTAAGTAAAGCAAAATTTGCAAGTTAGTAACTGTGGTAAATGAGAGTAAAAATTAATTAGGACTGGTCCGCAAGTTTGTGGTAGCTCAACGGGCTATTGAACGTGTTATGTGGGTGTTTCTCTGTCTGACAGATTTCGTAACGAAGTCATAAGGCAGAGAACTAAAGTATCTGATATTAAGCGACGAATAGGCTCGCTGAAGTGGCAATGGGCTGGTCACACACTCAGAAGAACAGATGGCAGGATAAGCCTTTAAGGTTCTGGAGTGGAGGCCGCGTCTAGGAAAACGAAGTGTTGGTCAACCACCA
Source organism: Eumaeus atala (assembly GCA_017140195.1). NCBI lineage: Eukaryota > Metazoa > Arthropoda > Insecta > Lepidoptera > Lycaenidae > Eumaeus > Eumaeus atala. The sequence continues at coordinate 51,545 of JAFELO010000180.1, read as the reverse complement.
GGTGGAAGACGATCTCCGTGCAGTAGCCGGTCTGCGATGGATGCGAGTAGCAGGAGATCGGTCGTCTTGGTGTTCATTGATAGAGGCCTATGTCCAGCAGTGGCCCGATAAGGGCTGATAATGAAGTTGACTTACAGAACATGATGTCCGGATTCTTAAAATCTAACATAACATATAAAAATGTATCTTTTGAATTTTATTATAAAACACGTTATGTTTAAGAATATATTATGTTGGGCACTAAATAATGTATGATGTCCCAGGATGTAGCATGGCGATTATAGAACTAGGAAGGTCCGATAAGTACTACCACATAGTGTACTCTAAAAGCACGCTACTGTCTTAATTCTATCCGATCTCTCTTGGACTCGTGAACTTATTTTGTACCGTATGTGGAAGTGGTAGTGTCCATAGATTCTTGTTCTTGGAAAGAAAATCGAACAGACAAACTAAATAGAGCTTAGATACAACGTTAGTAACTCCTTGGAATGCGCTCGGCTTAAGTTAGTTTCAGGAAAGTCGAAAGTCTATTTTTGACGAGCCACGCTCAAGTGCCCTGAAAATGGGTATCACGGTGTAAAACTCTCTCTACGATCTCGAATTAGCAGACCGTCAATTGAAGGTTTGCGAGATAGCTGAGACACTAGGTATCGCAAAAGACTCCGTAGGAGAAAACTGTCAGTGTGTTGGCCCGTTGGCTCACTCCACAACGGGCGCAACCGTGAAGCAATTCTGAAATCAGATCAGTTTTTAACGCTGTTTAGGGGCTAACTGACTTTCTGATAATACGCTGCTTTTGCTTTTGGTAACCGTCTATAAAACGTTAAAGGTACACGCCACTGGTACTCGCTAAAGAACAAATGGAACAGTAGACTTCACCCGGAAAATATATCCAGAAGACTGTTCCAGTCTGGGGAGGTTACTGCGACCGTTTTTTCTGGGATTCCCAACGAGTCCAATGTTTTGTCGGAATTATTGAACCGATACGACGTAAAATGGTCACACTTATCGACGAATAAAGTTTATTCTATCACTGACAATGCACCTTGGCCCGATAGGGTCAAATTTTTCGAAGTGGGCTACGAACTGCTACCACATCCGCCGTATTCTGCAGTTTAGATGCAATGCTGCTTCTTTTTTTTGGTCTCAATATGAGAAAGTCACTCGTCTGATTCTGGCAGAAATCTAAGACGAATACAGAGCTCATCGCCACCATGTACCGCACGGTCTGCTGACCTTGAGAAAAGGCATTAATTACTCTGCTGTAAAAAGTGAGAGCATTTTTTATTATGAATTATATTTTGCTAATGTATTTTAATTCTGTTCTCTATTTTATTTTAAATAAAATAAAATATTTCAGTTAATATTTAATGACATTAAATTTTAATCAAATTAGACATTTTATCTGAATTAATTATGTGACGTTTTATATTATTATCACACAATAAACTACCTGACTAATAAAAATTATAATAACAGGTAATTTTGAAAGTATAACAGAATGATAATAACTAAACTGATAATTATGTGTAGTTTATATGACATAGTTTAATAATTATGATTTTTTAAATATTTGCAACTGCTGATATAAGACAATCAGCATGTCTTCAGCGAAGCATGCGGGACTTCGACTAATTGTTTAATATCCATGTTGTATACAATGCTTCTACAAATAAATATATTCTATTCCTATTTCCTGGGTTTGATCCCCTGGTCGGGCAACTGTTTTATTAAATGTTATTATTCTGAGCACGCATGACATTGTCCGGGATTGGAATGTGCCCGAAGTGGCCACAGGCTTGCCACCTATGCCATCATGGGCCTCAATACCTTGGCTAATCGTGGGTGTGCTACTATATCTACTTACGAGTTGTGGATGTACTAGCACACCTCTGCCTACCTCTTCGGGGATAACAGGCGTGAAGGTAATTTTTTATTTTTTTTATTTCTTGGAACAAGTTTATTGAGAGAAATAAATTTCTAGTTTTTTAAAATGACATTTTTCTTTTGTCAGCTAAATATTTAACACCGCCTCGTAGCTCGTACTTATGTGGGGGTTTCGTCAGAGGAAGAGAGGTTGTTAATGTGTTTACCGACTGTACTTACTAGTAGCAGGCTTTTAGATAGAAGTACATACTAGGTATGATTTGGAAGAATTACTTGGAATTGACAAATTTATTAGGTACTATACTTAATGTAGGTTGTTTGAAAATAATGTAGTAATTATTGACCTGATGAACATAATATCTATGATTAACATTAAATTTTTGTTACTAAAGATTATTTATGATATAAGTATTTCTAATTAGTAGGTATTCGTACGAAGCTGGTATTTTAAAGTAACTCAATGAAACCACATTCTTTTTTTTTATTTTTTATATGCCCACTGATTAAAGTATGTGTTATTCAGAGAATGGGTACAGAATTTTGGCATTGGCAACAAGAACGAGAAGTGAAAACAATGAGTTCGCAAAGCAACGACCTAATCAATGAAGATTCAAGAAGGGTTCATATATTTTCAAATCTTACGTTTAGTGTATAGAATTTTGTAAAAAAGTAATCTCCTGATTTTTACATATGTAACATTATACAGAAGAAACAACAAAAGAAAAAGGAATTTGTTTGTTTGTTTATTTGCATTGAATAGGATCCGAAACTACTGGACTGATTGGAAAAATTCTTTAACCATTTCAATCTTACATCATCATTATGAAAACTTCGATAATGTAACCAAACGTGTTGAAAAAATATCAAAGTAAATCCATAACTGTAGAAATTATTGGCAACTGGCTGTCCCGACAGATGTTGTTCCGTCTTAAATTGAATTTGTTGTCGAAATTAAAAATTTTTGCCGTATCTTGTAAAATATCCGCGCGAAGCCGGGACTTACTGCAATTTAATGTTATACGCAAATCATGCTTCGTCAGCACATTGCCTAACAATGTATCTTACTCAATCCGGATGCAAGAACAACATCTTATAAACATAACACTTTAATTTTTTTTATTAATTAATTTAAAAAAATGTTTATTATAAAATTGGGCTAATTCCAATTATTTCAAGAATATGGAAGTATATTGTACTTTTATCATATACATAATACAGCGCTGACTGAGTACTATTTAACGTCTGACCACTAATTACATGGTGATGATGATTTCATGTAAAAAATAGTAACAATAGAAAACCCTTAATCATATTTTGCAGGAAAAGACGGGAGAACGAAACCCGTCTCGCACTTTCTAGTATTCTTGACGTACCTGTTAATATGTATGTGAGGTATGATTGTAGCACATGTGCTCTGCGGAGAACGTGAGCTTGGAGGCGTTGCGGCGCGCGGCGCTGGGCCCCAGCGAAGCAGACAAACGTGAGGCGGAGCGTCGCCGCGCTGCGCTCAACAACACCTTCCGCACCGCGCCGTTCACTGACCTGCTCACGCTGACCCAACCCAAGGTACACGGCGTACCCATTGTGTATGTAGTGTTGCAGCACATGTTCGCTGCTGGGGGCGTGACCCCGAGGGCACTGCGGACTGTGGCGCTGTGTCCCAGCGCGGTACGCAGGCAACGCGTACGGAACGCCGCCATGCCGCAATCAGCAACACCTTCCTGCCTACACCGAATGGCTCACTTATCGGTCCGGATCGACTATCAAGATAATGATTATTTAAATTTTATTGAATTGGAAAGTATGCACAAGCAGATTTCTGTAGGTGCGTACTGGCGGAGTGTAGGTTATATATAAATAAGCACAGTCGCTTTCGCTCCGTGCGCTCTTAGCCCGTGCGTGTCCGTACACAAATTTGGTCTCATTACTATCGAATCTTATTCTTCCACCACAGGCCATATTTCTCATCAGCCTTCTCGCTCATATTAAACCGACGTGAAGTGATAACTTAGATATCGAGTTTCTACGACTTGGATGGGTCCATTGGGAGATTAGGTTAAGGACGGCTATAAAGCTGCATATAAATCTTATTTTTATAGAATAGTGGGGCAAACAAGCAACGGAGCCTTTTTACGACTACCGACGCCCATGAACATCCACATAATTACAATACCGATAGGTTGCCCTCCTCCCGGACTCCCCCAATGGCCGAAATTTTTCGCATTTTATGTACATGCGTAGTTAATTTTACACAAAACCACAAAAGGTTCAGTGTAAAATCTTGCAATCATATTAATTTGATATTATTTGTATCTTTCAGTACGAGATCCAAGACAAGTTGCAGGAGATATTCAAATCGCTGTCGGAGGAGCCTCTCCTGTGCAGTGCGAACTGCGGCTCGCCTGTGAAGCGCCTCACCCCTCCTTATTCCTCCTACTTCCCTGATCTCTTTTTATACTAGGTAAATGTTATTTCATTTGTATATCACTAACGTAGATTGTACCTATTACAATGCAAGTCGCTAAAATCGACTGCCTCGGCCTTCGCTAATAGAAGCAATACGACTCTGGCTTCCTTCTGCGAGACAGTCGCCTTTCAGAAGTGTCGACGAGCCGGTGAGAGAGGAGGCTGCCGACGCGGCGTTCCCCCGTAGACAACGACCGGGGCGCCAAGGAGGCGCCATATTCTGCGCCTCCAGCAATACTAGTGGTCCTGTGCTAGTGTCGGGTCGGGAGGGGGGACCCGGCCGCCCGAGACACCACGTCGTGGGGACTGTTCAGAGGTAGCCGGACAGTTCTCGAGGAGGTGAAGTTTGTCTTTTCGCCGAGGCCAGCATGTCGCTGGAGGGATGCCTCCGCCTGCAGATACGGGATTCTCCAACATAGCGGCTGAAGGCATTTAGTCAGCAGGGGTTTACTCGGTGTTGCACCCCCGAGTGCCGAGTCCGACATACGGTCTTTGTGCCACCTGGGCCCCTAGATATCAACCTTAAATGGATTCCCCCCGTCAACAAAAAAGGGGCTGTATGAATCACCAGTAGAGGGGTAACGCCCGATGATGTTTTTTTTTTGTAGCATAAGGGTTCAAACGATTCGTACATTCAGAAGTTATACAGATACGTTGCCCTCCTCTACTCCATCCCTCTAAAGTGCAGAGGACTCATAAACCTCACGGAACGCGATGGCGCAACTATCACTTTCTGGTTGTGTTGTGCGAACGTAAGGGCCGGCCCGGTCGAGTCGATAAGATTTATTTCACTATTGATGTGTGAGACAATTAAATTGTTGTAATTACAGGTTCGGAGCTGGAGTTGAGTTCTGTTCTAACGATGGACGTTGCAATCGCTTAATCGCTGCCATATGCTAAGATACTTAATGCTTCCAATGTTTAAGCCATGTGCACCGTATTGTATATGAATATGCATTTTAAACTAGCTCGTAGCTAGCAGATATTTTTATTTTAAGTTTACACGAAGTTACGTGTGTTTTTATTATAAAATAGGTCTTGGAGTGTGTTGGTATTATGTTAAATGGTTAAGCCAAATACCCGACAATGACAAATTGTATGATATTAAACTGATATTGTTTGTGTACTTATAATAGTGATATTTATTTACATATAGGCAATTAAAATATCGGCGAGGCTGTATACATTACTATAACTCCTAGGCGTATACCCCGGAACTGGGTGAACGCTGAAAATATTAATTGCTTTCAATTTTTAACCAATAAATAAACTAAACGAGATTCAAGATGTACCTGGAGTGGGAGTAGGTGTCTGGCGGCTTATCTTAAAGGCATAAAATACAAGAAATTATAAGGATGAGAATGATGATATTCATGGTCCCACAAATTTTACCACATTGTTTAAGGGCGCTCACAAGAGATTTGAGCAAATAATGAAGTTTTAAACTTACTTTGGTAGATGTTTCCGGGGTGAAACGTAAATATGACTGAACGACTACGTTTGGTCTCGAGCGTGTATGAGACGTATCTACGTCAATTAAATTATAGGAGCTCAACTGTAATAAATATTGCGGGCTCAGATAAACCGTCTTCCCAGGAATATATTTTATGTCTCGATAAAGACAGTTTAGTTTCTGTTTTTCAAGAAACCCTGATAAATAGTTATTAGTTACAATTATTATTTTGGGCGGAGAATCATTTAGTTCGTTGTATGAAAATAGTGTCAGCATATACTATATAATAGTAATAGTAGTAGGTAGTTGGGTGCCACAGGCTTAGTTTGGTGAGGTAAATTGGTTTGAAATATATTATTCTCCCTGGGTGTATTTAAACGTTGAGGTATATTAGATGTTGAACGTTGTTACGAAAACTATGTAATAAAATACTTATAACAAACGAAATTGATCAAATATAAAGATATGTAATGCAAAGTAGACGCAAGTATAACAAAGAAATGTATCTTACATGCGAATCAAACTTGCTACATTCCTACAATCATACGCATGTAGTAACTATCGCATAATATAATTCGTCATGGGTCAAGAATCTCACTGCAGGTAGTTGTTTTGTAGTATCTATTGTAATAATGCTGCGTGCATGTGTTTAAAAATCTTTTGGGTATTATTCGTGATAGAGTTAATGATAAAAATGGTTTTTATGGTATAAGTTAACAAGAACATTCCGTTTCTTTTCGTATAGCTTGTATATTAACACAAGCTAACTTGGGTTTCAAGTCTGCTTATACTTCGCGCGATACTGTACTATACTGTACGTATATATATAAGTTATTATGTTTTTTATATTATTATTGCACTGCATTTATATAATTTAAATTATTATGTTGATAAAAAAATTATAATCATTGTTCTAAAAATAAATTTATGAGTGCTTAAAATTTGTCGTTTATCAATATCTACCCGTTTAAATCCATTTACAAATTGTATCTTAACTCAAATGTATTCAATTCGCAGAATTTGTTATAGATATAGAACGTTTTATATATACTCAAGTAAACGTAAGATGTTACAGTTGGTAGATTGTTCTGAGTAATATATGGCACATATGTAGGCCAACGCATTTAAATCTGGATACAAATTAATGTTATTGAAATGTTACTGTGCACTTAGTATTAGGCCTGAAAAGGACACATTACAACTCAGGATATCTGTACCGCCCTCGATGCGATCTGCATCGCGCTTGTCCCTTCACCCCTCCGCGCTTCTCTTCTCGCCTTAGAATGATTGGCAGTGCGAGTGGCGCTATGACGTCATCGACACTACGTGCGCACATATTGTGACCGGGTTGTAATTATTTATCAATAAACCAATAAATGTGTGCCGTGCTCGCTACACTATTAGAGTTTTCCATTACAATCTTGCTAATGTTAAGATTGACATTGATAATTTAAAAATACAATATCTGTGGGAGTATCATGTAAATGTTTTGTTTCAACGTTTAATATAACATTAACGCTAATCTTTATGATTGATTAATGAAAAATGTAATGACCACTAATGCGTTTGTATGTGACGTAGTATTTTTATAAAGAGTATTAATATATTTTGTTTGCATTGTATATATATATATATTTAGTTTTATTTAACAATAAAAGTAAAAATATAAAAAATGCTCAAACTTGTAGGTATGGTAATCTTTCAGGTTACAGTCTGGTGTATATCTTCTCGACCTAAGATGAGCACGAGACGTGTAAAATATGTGGCTATTACAAGTTTGAGGCGCTAATGTCGGGGGCTCTACACGTTTCTAAACTTCATACCGTACTCAGGTTGTTTTTTATTAATGACCTCTATTATCTAAGTTTTTTAATAATAACCTCTATTATCTAAGTTTTTTTAATAATAACCTTTATTATCTAAGTTTTTTAATAATAACTTCTATTATATAAGTTTTCTTTTATTTCAAACTACACGCACCTTTATGGCCTACGGTACAAGAGAGGTCGTTCTAGGAAACGTGGCCATTTAGTATACATAGACAACCTTCCAGTTCGCAGCCCTATTTCATTTTGTCAGCTTTTCAAGGATCTTGCTAGAAAAGAGATCACGGCTTACGTTTTAGAGGTAGTTATCTGATTAGGACTGACACGACCGGGAAAATATTTGTCAACGCCTTTATTGTGTTGAGCGATGCCTTTTCGGTCGTCCTTTGTGCGACTTGTGAAAGCCACACAAACGATTTGTGAGAGCCACACAAACGGTTTGTGAGAGCCACACAAAAGGCAACTGAATGAAGCAACCTAATGCAGGAATGGAATGAAGGAGAGCGACGCAACAACTCACTTAATATTTTATTAGTCGCAATGGAACAGGGTGATAAAAAATTAGAATAAACATTTATAACAACTTTATTAAAGTTATCACTATCTATATACAATATTGTATATAACTAACTATATTAGGTTTATATTTGGAGGCGATATCATTCTCTGGTAACTTATAAATTATTTAACAAGACAACAATTAACGAAAACCATTATATTGTTGTTGTGAATCTTATAAATAAAATTCAATTTTATCTTATACAGGTAGTTTCTCGTTACATATATACACAGGTTGATCCCATAAACACAATTCATATCGCATAGAAAATATATGGAGAACCAATTATATTCAAAGTACAGATCCTACGGGGAAATCGATACTGGCAAAACAGTGGCAGTTTGAAAAGAGTTGTGATACAGAAGTATTAAAAAATTATAATATAAAATTCACAGCAAGGTTTTGCATAGAAAATAGGAGTATTCACTTCTATTCATTACAGTATCTATGTATGTTGTAAAATGTTAAGTATTAAAAAATCAATAATTTATTTTATTTTTAATCTTAGGAGCACCATAGTTTATTTTATATATGTACTACGTTGTATATACAAATGTGATAAAATTTGTGAAATTACAGTCTTATAAATGGAAAATAATTTTAACATTATTTAAAATAGTCGATTTTTATCATTACAATAGAAAGAAGCATATAAACTTAGAGGAATATCATGTAAGTAGATTTTCATCTCATCGAAACCGTAGTTAACTCTGCCAAGAATTTAGATAATAGTCAATATCTTATATATCACTCTACTTTGAAATACAAAAAATTAATCATCAAACATAATTTAAATAATATTAATGTTACTTAAATTAATTCCGTACTATTAGTATTTAATAAAAAAATTGCTTTAAGGAACCTTGTTAGATGTATGAGCCGCAAAATATTTGTGTGGTAAGTTGTGACGTTAGTTAAAAATATTGTGGAAATTATAATAGCTCTTAATTAGTTATACAAATGTGATGTATAACAAAGGAATAAATACATCTTATTACATAACTACTTGGTTACATCATACATTTGTAAAGTAATACAATAAAATTTCTTTGTAAAATTATTTATCACAATATAAATATTTTCCTCTTTTGTGCTACACACCTTAACCTTAGGTTTGTGCAAAAGATATTTGTAAAATTTATTATTAGTATAGTACTGCTATGGACATTCTTTATATCCCAACTCAACATCGAATATAGCAGATACTTGCAATCGACTCAATACGCCCAGTTGGGATTTCATATTTATCGTTCCAACGCTTCATCGTAGCGAGATCAAATGTGAGGTTTTTGTTTATTTGAAATACGATAATCACTAAATAACCAAGACAGTATACAATAGGAACACGGAATTACATCTTAATTTTCCACCAACCCGTTTGTAAGGAAGGTCTCAAGATTAAATTAATTTTGTAACTAATCAGCAAATTTGACTTTGCCCACTTCTGCTATATTTACCTACATATGTATATATTTGATAACAGTGCTAAGTACAATCATGACGTAGAATTAGACACAAAGCAGTATACAAAATGACCAGAATTTCATTTATATTTTATGGCAAAAATCTCGATCCTCGATATCAAAATAATTTTGGTACTTATCCGGTGGCTTCTTGTTTAGTCCTAGTTAATTACAAGGCGTGCCAATATGGGCCTTAAATACTCTAGGGAGGCTTTTATTTTACTCATCACGTACTATTAAGAACATTAGACCATGGTTTACCCCTGTGTATATGTCGTAGTCGCTTTGCAGAAATCGCCGAATAACATTAAGGCTAGCCATTTTCAAAACGGCCGTTTTGTTTTGTGGCGGGCAAACGATTAGCCGGATTGTCATTGCAAGACGTTCTTCAATAGGGCGGCCAACGTTTAGCCTCATTAAATCTCCTGATTTTAGGCATTGATAGTGATCGATACAAGTATGATATTAGGCGAAGTGTTTTGAGTGCAAATAAAAAAAAAATAACCTAACCACGAAGGCTTAGTCGGACGCTCCCTTCCCTTCGAATGTATCTGGGCATACATTTTTATTTATCAGTATTCGACAATCGACGCCATTGTTGTTGCCTTGTCAAGCAACGCCGCGAGTGTTAAAGTTAGGAACTAAAATACGGCGTTTTAGATCTGACTGCGACATATACATACTATTTAATATTACGTATAAAAGTAGATAATGTCTATGATATCCAATAAAATTACACGCGATGTGATATAACTTTCTTCTCAAAATACTGTGGTATTGAAATAAGGATATCTTTGCACTGGTGTTCGATTGACGCTTGTCGTTTCGTGGCGCGTTACGGGAACCGTATAACAGTGGTTCCGATCGCCTCGTCGCTGCATGCGTGCGCCAGCGCCGACTCGAAATCTTGAGGCAGATATACCTGGAAAAGATGATAACTAGTTTTTTATTTGTATCGGTTGATCGCCAGTGCGACATCGAATCACCAAAGGTGATGGGACATCGAATTACCAAAGGTAATTCGGCACGTTAGAGATGAGATGTTAGAAACATAATAACCGGACGATAGTGACAGAACTCATAACGTCATTAAGCAAAAAAAAATTTGCTCAATGACGAGCGCTAGCACCGAAAGTGTAGAATTGATGAATCACTGGAGCGGGCACATATAAATAAATATATTAATAATATAGGTTTTCAGTCAGCTGGTCCTGACTTTTATAAGTAGAGCTCCGAATCTCGGAGGTTCGCCAGCAACAGTTCCTATTGATTTAAAGTAGCCACTCTGGCTTAAACAAATAAGAAGAAACAAAAAAAAAATTTGAAGAGAAAAAAAAGAGAGTAAAAACGTCTTGTACTTACGTACCCGCCAAGAAACATTATACATAGGTACGAAGGTATCTTGATAATCTTAGCTTACTTTATCCAAAACGGGGCACAGTTGTCCGGCATCCACCAGTAACTTGATGGCGTCCAGTCCCGGCGACATATGATGCTGATCCTCCAGCCAGTCTGCGTTTGTGCCCAAGCCTACCATCCACTGCAATGTGACGAGTATTCTATATATTCCGCTATTAAACTCGTACAAAAACATCTTTACTATGGAATATTTTACATCATGAAAAACAAGACTATGAAATAGACCAGGAAACTTTTTTAGTAAGGGTAAGGTATATGAGAAGCGTCGATACATTTCATTCGAACAGGATCGGCACGATCGGTGAGGTAACTCTCACTCACATCATATCATCTTAAAGCATTTGCGAAATACTTACACCAGTAGTCACCAAAATTACAGCAGACTGACTAACATACTATCAGGTTACTTATTTGAAATACATTTATGTTATATCAAGAGACATAATAAAAATGAATGTATAATACATACTCTTAGAACACGGAGAGTGTAGAAAGACGCAGAGAAGAGAACCCACAGAGGGACGGGCAGGCGGTCCGTGATGAGCGGCTTCGGGCGCAGTTCCACCATCGCGCTCCTGGCCGCGGTCGCTCTGTAACATCAGTAATTTATATATATTTAAATATAAAATAAGGGAAAGGAAGAAGTGTTCTAAGAATATTATGTGGCCCTTATGATCCAACGCTTCGATTGGGGCCTCTACGTGACGTCCTCCGTGACGGGACTGGCTTGAGCAGCACGGTGGGCCCCGGCGGCGGGCTGGGCGGACATGCGGGGCCCGTGCACGCCAGCACAGCGTCCCACGGGCCGGTGCGACTGGCGGCTGTCCGTAGCTGTGACGTGACTCACTTGAGCAGCACGGTGGGCCCCGGCGGCGGGCTGGGCGGACAGGCGGGGCCCGTGCACGCCAGCACAGCGTCCCACGGGCCGATGCGACTGGCGGCTGTCCGTAGCTGTGACGTGACTCACTTGAGCAGCACGGTGGGCCCCGGCGGCGGGCTGGGCGGACAGGCGGGGCCCGTGCACGCCAGCACAGCGTCCCACGGGCCGGTGCGACTGGCGGCCGTCTCCAGTTGCAGCCACGATGGTACTGCGTGTGCGTTGCTCTCCATCTCTACCACCTCGTACGCGCCTAAAATTATATGTAGATTATGGATTAGACGAAATTAAAGATTTTCTGTTGTATATAATCAGAGTTGCTGATAAACCTCCATGGCTTAGTTTCTGTTTCCCGTCAATGATTATGTATTTCTATAGGGACTCTGCGAATCGCTGTATATAACAATATATAGGTTAGAATGACAGCAGACCTTGGACATAAATGTATACGTTGTCATTGGCCACTCGTCGCATGTTAACATGAAAATACATTTCATTTATTTTTCATTTCATTTTACGTCTACCTCGGGCTATTGCAATTAGATAGAAGGATTCAGTTGGGATGGGGAGCATTCAGGAAACTTCGTCACATTCTCACGTCACCTATACCGCAGAGCTTGAAGACGAAAGTCTTCAATCAAAGCGATCTCCCCGTGATGACCTACGGGGCCGAAACATGGCCTCTTAATTTAGGACTGGTCCGCAAGTTAGCGGTACCTCAACGGGCTATTGAACGTGGTATGTTGGGTGTTTCTTTGTCTGACAAAATTCGTAACGAAGTCATAAGGCAGAAAATAGGCTCGCTGAAGTGGAGTGGAGGCCGCGTTTAGGGAAACGAAGTGTTGGTCGACCGTTCACCAGGTGGGAAGACGAACTCCGTGCAGTAGCCGGTCCGGTCCGTCTTGGCGTTCATTGAGAGAGACCTATGTCCAGCCGTGAACCGATAAGGGCTGATGATGGTGATAATGATGAATACATTTCATAAGGTATTTACCAATTTTCTTCAGGGCCGGCCCCAGCGAGCGCGGCACGGCGGCGGTGCACCGCGCGCCCCAGCTGCTCAGCAGCTGCAGCAGGACGCAGCCTTCACCGCTACTCGCACCCACTATTGCTACGCTGTAATCATTATAAGCCAATGTTATAGGTAGTAAGGACTGTTGAATGTGGTACGCCCATAAAAATGTGACCAGTCCGATCTTTACCCTGTTTAGCCTAAAATGAGTAAAGTGACAAGTCTCAAAGAAAACTAGTCTGCAGAGATGCATATGGATTTTTAACCATCAACTAGACATATGACCAATTAAAATTTAAATACTGAAGTAAAGCATGCATCTATGTAATTCTTCCGCACGCAAACGCGCGTACACGCACTCAAACACGTTTCCATGGCTGTGCTTTGGAGCGTGTTTTCGCGATAAAAATTACCGTTTGCCCTTGCAGCTGTTGGGTCCATATCGCAGCCGCTCCAACGCCGTGAGCGCGAGCGCGCCGGCGCAGGGAAGCGACGCCGCCGCGTCCGCCGCCAGACTCCGCGGCCGTTTCGCCACGCGCGTGCTGAAAATATAACATACCATTGTGTATTTCTATTATTTTTATATTTATTTGTGTAATGTAGATTATTATTTAATTATGTAGTGTAGATATCGTATGTGTGTATGATGGATATGCATGACGAAATAATTCGATTCCATCTCATCCAACAGTACGTTTGATCCTTAAACTGGTTTGGCTAACAATTTGCAGTAGACTGTTTGTCCACACATTAAGCATTGCCGTAACGCTCGAATTATTCTTGTCAACTCAGTCGACCTTTACTTAAAGGTGACGTTTCACTTTTACTATGTATCCATGATACATACGTGCGTTTGCGAGCCACAGTTTTTTTTAAATTCATTAAGACTGAAACGATGACGCCCATCACGTGTACTTTATAAAATGGGAAATCTTTCATCACGCTTATTGAGACAGGAGCCCCGACTCCCAACCCGATAATAGGACGTGAAACCAGTTAAAGTCATATTATTTTATTTTTTTTGAAAATTCACACCCACAACATGGACTGTTTAATAGTAAAAAGAAACTCAAGTGTACCTTCTAATAACAAGAAGCTCGTTGGCTGCCCCGCCCGACCACTCGCTGACGCAGCCCCACACCTCGTCTCCCATCTCCAGATCGCTCACGCCCACACCCACGTCCAACACAACTCCTATAGCAAGTAAATACATTTTTATAATATTAAGTTGAAAAAAATAAAATAAAACACGAATTTGTGCCCAAAGTCTGCCATATTGTTTACTTGCATTTTTGAAGGTACATTGGCAATCGTGTTACCGAGACAAACCTTACGTGAAAATCCGTCAAGCCACTTAGCCTGTAAGAGGGACATACAAATCTACATATATACATACAAACACTACAAACATATTATACTCCTTCTGACGCAGTCGGATAAAAACAAAACCGTCACCTGCAAAACCTCTGCCGATAGTGACATACGAGCGCGTGAGCAGCGAGCGCAGCGCCGACGCTCGGCCGCGCAGCACGAGTCTGTCGGTGGGGCACACGCTGAACGCCTGCACACGCACCAACACCTCGCCCGCGCCCGCCCCTGCAACAGATATTTATAATCATGTCTGTGGACTTATCACTTTTTTCTTTCTTCGTTTTCATATGCTATGGCAGCGAAGAGAAGCCCAACACAGTGTCATCAGATTGCTATGAGTGCTCATCGGCGACAAGATTAGATTTGGAGTCGAAAAGGGGTCCCGACCCCTCTCCCCTTTCCCTGAGATAGGAATAACAGTTTTGTCATGGCCAGTGACATGTCACTATGTTGGCCTAGCTCCGCTAATTCTTATAAGGATAATGTTCTATGTACTAGACAATATAAACAAAAAAAACATTTCATGACAAAACTTGGACCATCTCGTCCTTTTTTCCAAGGATCTTTATCGTTAAAAAAATAATATATATATACATACAACACAACTTCCGCCAGAATATTTTTCATATAATGAAAAATATTCTGTATAATGTAAATGTAATTTATTTATTTATTGACATTACCGATGGTGGCCTAATAATAATATTTTTGTCGTCTGTAAGAACCATTTAGAAAAGACTCAAACGCGTACGATCCAGTGCTATTTGCAGCTAGCACGAACAGGAGATGGTCAAAGAATTTTCGTCTTTCTAAAGGTGTCAGTAGTGATGGCCGTATTTAGAATTACTGAATTTCTTAAAATGATATCAAACTTAGCAATTTTTAAATTATTAAAAAGCAAAAACTTACCAGGAGACACAGCATCCTCGACGAGTATGACAGTCTGGTCGGACTGCGTGTGTAGAGCGCGCGCGTGAGGACCCGAGGGACCGCGGTTGGCAGCCCTGATGCCAATGATAACCCCCGCACTGCCCCCCACTATCGCGCCACACACAAAGAACATCATACTGCGACGCCACACTACAACAAAACACACATTATTAGTAAATATTTCTAGCAAAATAATAAACCTTGCCAAATAGAACTCTGTTATTAATTATTACTATCATTACTATGTTCCTTATACCCCATATCGAAAGTTGAGTCCCTTGATTTTTCCTCATTTAATAAATAATCGTTAATTCAAATTTCTTAGTTCACCGTCCAACAAGGTAACTCTAACTCGCAACCTAAAAGGCAACCAAAAAGTTGGATAACTTACCAAAATGGAAGTAAGAAATGACTCCCATGAAGTATCAAAAACATAAAACTTCTAAAATACGGTGACCGGAAAAATAAAACAAATACGCTAAGATCAGACGAAAGTCTTTTAGGAGTAAGTAAGTTGCATTACAAAATATGAATTGGAGCATATTAGGAATCAGTGAAGTCCGACGTAGGGATGATATAGTAGAAGATTATGGTTATATTAGAAACATACTAAACGACAGAAGAAACTAAACGACTAATGGACGAAAGAGCATTAATGACTCAAACAACACTCCAAAAACAAAAGAGCTTAGGTAAGAAATAATGTAAATAAGCAAGACTTCAAGAACAAAGGTGAGAAGTGATAGGCAATTGCATATACAACACATATTCGAGAGCCTAATAGAAAAAACTTTAGGAACTAAAGAAGCAATTAAAATGCTTCAAGACGAAGTTGAATGGATTCCCAAACTAAAAGATAGCATAGGGTTTCGCAAAACTAAAATACCCCAGATCTTAAGCACTGCCACTGAGTACTATAGACACAGATATTATGTAAAGCATAAATATATATATGGATTATAAAAAAAACATGAAGCTGGAGATAGACAAGCCGCGAAAGAAGGGTACGACAGGGAGAACCTCTGTCAAAAAAGCTTCTTACAGCAGCATTGGAAGAGAGAAGAGATGGTCCTTGATATCAACAGAACACATGTAACCCACTTAAGGTTTGCAGATGACAAACATTTTTGCCAACACTGCAGAGGAACTACAGCAAATGCTTGAGGAGCTTGATACAGCTAGTACTGAAGTCGGACTGTCAATAAACACCCAGAAAACAAGGGCCAATGGGAATAATATCAAACCAGTAAACATAAATAATATTAGTATAGAGTATCTGACAGTTTATATATATTTAGGTCAAATAACATCCCACCAAGATTCAACAACCAAAGAAATGGATAGAAGAGTGGTAAACTTTTGGAAATGGTACTGATCCTTTAAATAAATTATGAAAACAGTCAGACAGACACACACATCAAGACAAAACTGTTCAATACGTGCATCCTTCCAATCTCCACTTACGGATGTCAAACCTGGGCACTTACTAAATCACAAAGCAACAGATTGAAGGTAAACCAGCAAACCATGGAAAGAAACATGATCAATAAGCTGAGGGAAAAACAAAATTAGCTGCCTATGGTGCCACCCTTAAAATGAAACACCTCAAACGGAAATGGACAGGACATGTCACATGAGGACCTGACGAGTGGAGCAAATCATCATAACTTGGTACCCGAAGGGATGCTAAAGTAATAGAGGCAGGCAGTTTGTGGGGTAATGGCTGTCAGGACTTGGACTAGAGTGGCATTAGACAGAGATGAGAGCAGTAGACTGCGGGGGGCCTTTCCCTGAAGGCGCACAAATGATTAACATATTACTGTATTCTAAGATGTTACATAACTTACAACAATATGAAATAAAGGCTTTCATTATTATCCATCTAACAGTACGTGGTTAAAAATGATTTGCAAGAAGAACTGATTACTTACTATGGTCTTTAAACAATGTCACCAATTCTTGATACAAGATCACGGGCGACAGCGGCGGCGCCCCCTCGCGGATTCGGCGTACTGCCTCCCTACCCCATGCGGAGGCACGGTCTCTACTTTGTGCTATCAGCTCATGATGCCATAATTCAGCAAAGGCTTCTCGTATCTGTGAGAAAATAAATATTGCGACATAAGTGCGGTAATGTGTTACATTGGTTTCACATGATTTCAAGCTTACTATTTATTTCTTACTGCACCCTTAATATGGTTCGTAAGAATTAAACTTCAAGAAGCATTACTTTAAGCACTATTTCTAACATGCCACACACAATGATAACGCAGTTAAAATTTATAAAGAGGACAAAAACACACTTAACAAACGATTACCGACTTGCTTATTGTAATACGTTATAAATTGCACCAATATACTTCCTTTAAAATATGTGAAGGCTAAGTTATTTAAGGCTTCTTATAAAACTCCTTATAAAAATATTATATGGTAGGCATAATTATACTAATGTTAAAAAGAGGTAAAGTTTGTTTGTATAAGGGTTCAATCATGATAGTTCTTTTACTAATAGAAAGATTCTACTTCTTCAGGAGTGACATTTTATTACTAGCTGTTCCCCATGGTATTTTCAGCTAAAATCTGTCCTAAGGGAACCATTATTTTTTGGGAATTAATTTGTAGTGAACAGGTTATCAAAAGACTTCAAAATCATTGTTTTTGGCAATGCCAACTTGTATAGTTTTCTTTTTATATTATATTAAAAATGTAAGAAAGAAAGGCTCAAAATTAAATTACCTAATTGTGAAGTAAAGGAAAATAAAAAGAATCGAAAATTTTCTTAAAAAAAAAGTGCCTTCACGCCCGTTATACCCGAAGAGGTAGGCAGAGGTGTGCTAGTACATCCACAACTCGTAAGTAGATATACTAGGACACCCAGGATTAGCCAAGGTCTTGAGACCCATGATGTCATAGGTGCAAGCCTATGGCCACTTCGGGCACATTCCAATCCCGGACGATTTAATGCGTACTCAGAATTATCTGAGAAACATTTAATAACAATTGTCCGACCTGGGAATGGTACCGAGGACCCTACGCGGCTAACGGTCTTAACAGGCGACACCCGCACCGTTACACCACAGCGGCGAAATTTTGTTAATTGTAGTAAAACTTATTTGGGATCAATCGTAATTCAGACTTAGGGACAATTCACACGTACCACAACCACACCACAGCGACACCATGTGGTCGGGCGTATATTTTGTATTGATAACGAATATAACAATTTACACGTACCACATTTTGCCGTTGTTATCGACCACCTGTGTAATACGACTACATCGCAACCACATCGCGACGGCGACGCCACCACCGGCGGCGGCACCGCGGCCACATCGCAACGACAATCTTTCCTCCATAACTACGTTCAGTCAAGCCGTGTTGCCTCTTGGAAAGCCGGAGTATAACTGCACATGACCACGTGGTTACCACATCGCAACGACAGCGACAACGTAACCACATCGACATTCTGTCGATATCACAATGAAACTGCAAAAAGCCGCCGCGACACTATTCACACGTAACCACAGCTTGACCACATTTAGTCGCTGCGACGTGGTGTGGTTGTTGTACGTGTGAATTGACCCTTACATAGAAAATAAAGAACCAAGTAAGTAACATGATAAAATAATATACTTTTTATAGTATTTGTACTTTAGTTTAGGTAGGTAGGTACCTGAACTAGGCATTTTAAATTAAAAGAAACGTTAAATACTATTAGTTTTGATTACTTATCATCAGGTACCAAAATCATAGTCATTTTTAATATAAAAAGTTACTTTTTGTACTACAGGGATACAACTAGTACTATAGTGATACAACCAGGATGTATCACTTTATTGGCGACGAGGAAAATTAATAGATTTTTGTTGAAATGTTGACAAATATTGCTAACATAGTGTTTCCGGGTCATTTTAACCCTAAGACTAATATAAGTGGTGCGATTACAAATGCGGCAAAGTCACTTGCGAGTTAATTGCATCATTATTAGCACCTACAAGATCTACTCCGGTTAAATACAGTGAAATTATCTAAGTGCTCGATAGATTTTTCGAACCGGAGGTTAATGAAATATTGGAAAGTGATAAATTTCATAAACGTTTATAATTACCGAATGAGAGCATACAAGAATTTGTGTAATTTTATAAGTGGATTTAAGATGCCAACTGCGGAATCGTCTAGTACTGGGCACTCGGGACGAACGCTTGCGTCGCGATTTGTTGAAGACCAAGGATCTTACTTATGTGGTAGCAGTACAAACCTGTCTCAAATACCAAGCTACGTTTCCTGACCTGTACGGTCGAAGTGCCAGTGCTACGGTAGTGAAGTAAACTCCGTCCATCCTCACTAAACCTATGTACCCCGGTAGGATTAAATCCAACGAGTGTCACCGCTGTTCACGTCTACTTACACGCGCTGTAAATTTGTTAAAGGGAGATGCTATTACGGTCAGCGCTTTGGTCACATTGCAGCGGCATACAATAAAAAAAACCGGCAAGGTACATCTGTCTAGTGAAGAGAACCAGGCGGACACTGGCACTGGGGAGGGTGGCTGAGAAAACGATGGGTGTCTACATTTGTTTAGATGCGTACCGTCCTCCAGTAATTGCGAGTGTTAACATTGATGGCGCCAAACTTCCTATGCAAGTGGACTCTGGAGCATCGAGGACTATCATATCAGAGGAAACATACCATAAGTTGTGGTTGTCGCCTCCACATCTTAATTCTACAAATTTAATCCTAAAGACGTGGACACGAGATGAACTAAAGGTAAAAGGTGTGGCGAATGTTCGTGCTGTTCTTGGCGGTAGAGAGGTGTAGTGCGAGCTCATAGTAGTCGCCGGACGTGGACCAAGCTTGTTGGGAAGGAAATGGTTTCAACCCTTAGGGGTGGAGGTGGCAGGCCTGTGTTGGTCCCATGAAAATATTTCATCTTATAAAGAAGAATTCCCGGAGTTATTTAAAGAAGGTTTAGGCTTATATAACGGACCGGAGGTCCCGTTACACATACGACCTAATGCAACTCATACCCAAATATGGAGGGTGTAGCGTGTCTCTTGCACGATATAGCAGTTGTTACGGGAGGTACTACTAAAATTACAAGAAATGGGCTTTAGACTAAATTCGGAGAAGTGCGTTTTTGTGGCTGACAGCATTACTTTCTAGGGTCATATGATTGATGCAGATAGATAGGATGTAATCTACCCCAGTGAAAGTTAAGGAAACATTGGAAAAGCCCTGCGAGCGTTTATAGGCCTATACAATTTCTATGAGAAATTTCTACCGGACAAGGCCACAATTTTGGAACCGTTGTACCGTTTACTAGACTTAGAGAGATCGTGGAGCTGGGGTGAAAAAGAGCAGGCCGCGTTTGAAGCGGCTAAGAAATTACTGGCGTCCGATCACACGTTAACCGGCTATGACCTAGACAAGGAGCTGCTTCGCTACTTCTCATTTGTGATTCGTCCGAGTATGGTGTCGGGGCGCTTATTGCTCACGTTATGGAATATGACTCTGAGAGACCTATGATGATGGCTTCACGTACAATGCAGGCGCACGAAAGACGATATGCTCAAATTGACGAAGCAGCTTTAGTTATTGAAACTGGGATGCTATAGTTATGAGTTACAGTACAGCACAGGCCAGTTAATTGGTAACGACGATGCCCTCAGCAGATGTACTACCTACCTGAGACTGCTACGGTCACAGATTAAGCAATTAAGGAAGTGTTGCTGTTAGAGGAACAGCCAAACGGTTGGAATCTCGACGCCCAGATAATTGCTGCTGAGACTAAAAGAGATCCAGTATTGCAGAAAGTTTTGTTTCACGTCTTACACGAATGGCCGCGACACAAAGGCGATTCTATGCTTCAGCCGCTTTGGACACGGAGAGAGGCTCTTTCACATAATAAGAATTTTTTATTGTGGTGCAACAGAGTCTTTATGCTTGCGTCTCTTCAAGTGCAGGTACTTAGGCTTTTACATTCCCCACATGCGGGGATTATCCAGACGAAACCATATGCTAGAGGCTATGTATGGGTGGGTGGGGATTGACAAACAGAATCAGAGGACTGTGGGAGTATGCGTACAAAGTCACATGGTTAGGAATAATCCGTCAATAGATTGTCCCGCAGACATAGATTGCCCCAGATAAACCTTGGAGCAGGATCCACATTGATTTCGCCAGGTCATTTCAGGCCATTCTTGTTCTAATCGATAGTTACAGCAAATGGTGAAGCTGAGACAGTATCTTCGGTGAGCACTGCGTCATATGTAACTGTGCTGAGAAAACTTTTTGCTGCCCAGCGACTGCCAGACATTTTGGTATCGGACAATGGCAGAGCTTTCAAGACCTCTGAAGAGTTTAATGCACTCTTGTCTAAGAAGGCCACGAATGGTCAAGTAGAACGTGCAGTACAGACGTTTAAAAATAAACTGAAGAAGTTGACTGGTTCCGGTACGCCATGGAGTGAGAAGCTGAGTAAGACGCTATACTATCTTCGCACAGTGCCTAACCGTTCAACAAATAAAATGCCTGCGGAATTTTTGAACGTGGGGCGGTACAGGACAGCAGTGTCCAGTCTCCATCCTGACTCTGTACCGTCGAGACCTGAGCAACAATTAGGAGCCGCGGCGCAAAGACCACCAGTTAGGAAGTTTACAGCATTGCAACCGGTACTTGTACGTATGTACGGGCCAGGGGAAAAGTGGCAGAGAGCTACAATTTAGATAGTTCAAGGACCCAGCTCATATAGGGTGAGAACGGAAGATGGAGAGCTACACCGAAGACACGCAGATCAGGTCTTAGCGCGTATAGTCGCCCGAACAGCCATACATCCCGAGCGTGAGCCGGATTATCGTACGGCAAATGAAAGCAGATCTAGATCAACTTCACCGGATATACCTATTGAAATACCACCACCAGATTCCTAATTCAGCTGATTTCTAACTTTGTTTATTTAGTCTTTTACAAAGATATGTTATGTATTTGTTTTGATTGATATTTATTAAAACTGTATGTGTGGTGGGTACTTAAATAAAAATATAGTTTTGCTTCATATTTCGAACTGGTTGTATCACTTTAAGTACATTATTTTATAACATTATAATATAAATTTTCATCAAGGAGTGACAATAGTAATAATATAGTAATAAAAATTAATTGATTCTACTATATATAAAAGGTAGGTTTAATTTACTTTCAATATAATATTAAGACGAAATAATAATAATATAAAGGAAATAATAACAATGTAAAGTGTACTCAAAATTAAACCATATCACTAAGCCGCTGCAACCTTATTGTACAAAAATCATAAAACTTGTAAAACATGCCATAACATTTGACACTTATTGACTTAGAAAAGCGAGATTCACTAATGATCATATTAAGTAAGATAATTGGCGTAATTCAAATATATGGCCTATGTGATTTATGGTAAAAATGAGCTAGGAAAAACTTTATTAAGGATTTGTTATATGTTTTAAGCAATATATGTCTAAAAGGCTTAGTTCATTAGATGCATATTTTTCTAAGATATCTGATGCCATAAGAAATTTAACTACTACTTTGTTGAGATACCGCTTTAGCACTTAGTATTGCAGTTTACTGTATAAACTTTTATGGCTGTTTTGCCTCATATTATTATTTTTATAACATAATGATATAAACAAAAAACAAAAAAAAAATGCATTAATAAGTAGTGCTCATAGTACAATATAATGTGAGTGTGTGAGTTCAAGAAAATTTTATACTTTAGGTACAAACCCTGATAATTGCATCTGTTGCATGTTCCAAAACATTTTGAAATTTGTTTCTACTTGAATTTGCTGCAATTTTGGCTGCTTCCTGTAATATTATTTTAATAAAATATATTTTAAACATCATCATGACCATCATCATTATCGGCCCTTATCAGTCCACTGCTGGACATAGGCCTCTCTCATTGAAGGCCAAGACAACCAATCTTCTGCTACTCGCATCCATCCCGTACTGGTATTGTTGTATCCCATACATGTATTTTTCATTTTAAACATATATTACTTTAATGTGAACATGAAATCTAGTACAGTTAAATTACTTAATATTTTTTTTATGTTATTCCTTTTATGTTTCATATTAATAGTAAGGTTTGATTTAGTTTTGATTTGCTTGTTTTGTTTTTATTATATATGAAAGTAGAAATATTTAAGCATGAAAACAAAATATACCATTTTATTAAGAGAAAGATAATTGGTCTGCTTCTAAAAGTAAAGCATTTCGAGCAACATAGCCTGTATATTTGTCATGTGCATTTAAATTATTGTAGTTTCATTCACTCTCATAACATTGCAGTAAAACCCAAGAAAAAAATTAAATGCTGTTGTAAGGAAAGTTTTTGCAGTGTACTTAAATAGTTGAAATTTGTTTCGTTAATTAAAAATATGTTAATGTTGTTTAATATAATCACTGAAGTTCTAGGTATATATGACCTACATAATTAATACAACAGAAAATGTTCTGACTAGAGGTCATAAGATTATGTAAGTTTCAGGGTCATGAAAACTTTGGGCTAGATTAAAGAAATATAAATAAACTCTTGTCTTGGTCCAATAGTATTTTTATATAGAAAAAAATAATTAAGTTTAGAAAACACAACGAATAAATTACTAAAATTTCTTACGTGTAATGCTCCGATCTTTTCTTCTGCTCTGTTCTTTAATTCATCCATTTCATAAAACACGAGATGGAGATGAGTTCGATTAGCTCAATCGTACCGTTACCTTATACTAAGATTCAAAATTTAACCTTTGGCCGTAATCCATAATACGAATAAGAATCTCAAAATAGATCTTCATTACCACTAAAATTTATACAATAATAAATTTGAACACCTAAATTATGACTTACTATAAAATTTATGTGTAAATTAGATTCTGACATTCGTACAAATATTTGTTTAATTTATATTTTTCACTACTACATAATACATAACTTCGTAACCAAACATAACCCTAATTACCCGATATATTTTTTTATAAGTCAACAACTTTTGACAGTTGCCATCTGATATTGACAATAAGGTTACTGCAATGTGCACTAGCATAAAAAATACTATACATCTATATTATAAGTACTCCAAAATATTACTATTAAATAGTGATATTGGATAAGAATAAACAAAATTTATTTACACCTACTAGAATACAAAAACTAATTTCAAATAACACATGTCCAGCAACGATACCAACGACATCTGCTTAAATTTTTTACTATAGGTACGGACTAGTAGAAACTGGTTTCTGCTATTCCGCGACTACGACTCCTTTTTAATAAAACAATATAATAACCATAAGTACATACGTTAATTAGGTACATAATGTAATATATTTTTTTATGTGGATATGAAATGTGATATGCGCTATCTATATTCGATTTAACTTCTATAAACTTTAGTTCAACAACTTGACAGAAGATGGCAAATGCCCTGTTAAAGATACACAAATCAAAAAAGGATTTATGTTATTTAAGTAAAAAAGTTTATAATGTTAAATAGATTATTCTCGATAACTAGAAAATAACATTTCACGAAATAAGTCTAAAATTAAATTTCTTTTATCTAATTTATTATAAATGATTGAAGTAAATATCCAATTAATAAAGAAAAGTACATTACTTTAAAAATTTATTCGTAACAAGGATTTTAGTTCAAAATATTTCTTTTTATTGTTTGCTCAAAATATAGACGATTTATTGTTTGGTAAACATATGATATTATTTATAAAAGTATGTGCTTGGGAGAGACGGGCCACTAGTCATTAAATAATTTAATTAATACTGTTAATGTTAATAAATAAATGAATACTTTGTTTGCAAAAACACACAGCCATACACATAAGAGAAAAACTAAGAAGCTTACAATACAGAAAAGAATACAAATTAGTGATAATGGCAACAGTGTGCTACAAAGCTGAGGTCCCAGCTATAGTCAGAGCCTAAGACCTCTCCTGGTGGTAATTTAATATTATTTCATTTCGCTACCACAAAATAATTGTAATATACCTATGGGTATAGCCTGATATATATATATATATACATATAAGGCTAAGCACATTCCGAGGTCAACGTAAAGGCGACCTATAAGGATGTCTCAACGGCCTTACATAACACCTGTAAAGCCCACTCCAATGTTGTTATGCGGGACTTTAATGCCAATGTGGGCGTACGAAATTGTGTCGAATCGAGTCTGCGCCAACATGTGTCGGAAGCCGAAATGGCAGACGACGGACCGAAAGCATATGTGCTTTTAGGGATGTCGCCGTGATCAACAGGTTTAAAACTGGAAGTGATTACCGATTGTTTAGAGGCTTTCTGAATATAGGCCTTCGACGCGTGCGTGTCCGATTAGTACAGTCGATACTCCGACCTAACTTCCCACTAACCATGGTAACATACCGAAGAATTACAACTGGAATTAAAAGACCGATTCGGTGCCCTAGATATGTCAGAAAATACAATGGAAATTGACGAGGCCATGAGTGGCGCGATTGATTGCATGCGGGACGTGGGTGAAGGATATTCTAGGAGTAAGTATACGAGCTTTAGGAGAGCTTGACTTTGAGAGGAGACGCTTGGACTTATGAGGGAACGCAGAGAATACGAAGACACACGTCTGCCGATGTCAAGCTTCTTTCAAAGCCAATCCGTAATTTAAAGGCAGACCGAGACCTTCGCAGCTCAAATACGCAACGGGTTACTGAAGCGATTAAGCAGAATAGAGGGTCGGAGGTTTTTGTGGAGAAGCTTGGAAGAAGTCATCTGGTAAAGGTTAGGACTGATTCTGGTGTTACCGTTTCTTCTAGGCTTGGGATCTTATCTGAGGTCGAAGCTTTCTATAGCAAGTTGTATACGTCTCACGCGCCTCATTCCGGTATCCAAAACAATGATCCGCGTGCAAGCCTAGCACGACATTTGTCAGGC
This sequence comes from Eumaeus atala, assembly GCA_017140195.1. Taxonomy (NCBI): domain Eukaryota; kingdom Metazoa; phylum Arthropoda; class Insecta; order Lepidoptera; family Lycaenidae; genus Eumaeus; species Eumaeus atala. The sequence goes on along the minus strand of JAFELO010000180.1, from coordinate 25,326 downwards.
GATCTACTGGACGTCGGACTGAGTGAGATTAGTCTGGCTCTAGTGCAGATTAAAGGGGGAAAAGTTCCTTGGAATGACGGAATTACAGTTGAGCTTCTTAGAGCAGGAGGTGAACCTGTGTTAAGAGTGCTAAAAAATATTTTAAATTTCGTCCTTCAGCGGGGTGTACCTCCCAAAGCTTGTAAGCGGCGTCGTTTTGTTTTTTAAGAAGGGCGACAAATGACTTCTTCAAAATTACAGATCAGTTTCGCTTACAAGTTTTTCGCAAGAGTCTTTACTAATCGTCTCACCACAACGCTGGACGAATTCCAGCCACCGGAGCAGGCCGGGTTTTGCAGAGGATTTAGCATCATGGAACACATTTTCACAGTTTTCACACAATAAGGCAAGTCATAAAAGAGACACATGAGTACAACCAGCCGCTGTGCCTTGTCTTGTGGACTATGAGAAAGCTTTTGACTCTGTCGAAGCCTGTGCTGTTCTGGAAGCTTTACAGCGATGTCAGGTCGATTGGGGATACGTTGAATTACTGAGAGCCGACGATGCTTTTATGTCCGTTCTGATTCCGGGAGGTCAAAGAAGGGCAATCCAGTTGCATCTAGGAGTGCGACAGGGGGATGTTATTTTCCCGAAACTTTGAAGGACGTCTTTAAGACTTTAAACAGAAGCAGGCATAATATTAACGGCGAGTACCTCTCACATCTTCTTTCGGCCGACGATATCGTTGTGTTGGCGGAATCGTTGGAGAGCTTGCAGGAAATGTTGCACAGCCTAAATGAATTATCCCGACGTATTGGCCTTAGGATAAACTTGGAAAATACAAAGGTTATGTTCAACGAACACATTCACCCTAGGCCGGTCAACGTATGTTGGTGTTATTCTCGAAGTCGTAGACGAATATGTCTACCTCGGGCAATTATTGCAATTAGGCAAATATAACTTCGAGAAGGAAGCCGATAGAAGGATTCAGTTGGGTTGGGCAGCATTCCGGAAGCTTCGTCATATTCTCACGTCACCTATACCGCAGAGCGTGAAGACGAAAGTCTTCAACCAATGTGTTCTCTCCGTGATGACCTTTTTTTTATTGACGCGGGGAAACGCATTTACGCGCCTTCACCGACCCCGGGTGGGGACCAGTGGTGTGTGCAATTCGTAGCACACGATAATGCCGAATACCCACAATAAGCACCGCGAGTTCCATCAGTGCCGCCCTTGGTGAGGTGCCCCGGAACAACAATCATCAGGCCACCTTGACGGGGGAAGTCAGCCCCCAAAGGGATCAACTCCACCTCCACAGATGGGGTTGCCCAGCACTACGGGACAACCTCACCGACTTTGGGACAGTGCAATGGGGTGAGGTTCCCATCTTCACCCCTTGCCCCGTGCGTAAAAGCGCCAACTCCCTATTGCTCTTAGGTCCCCTCTTCCTTATAAGAGGGGTACCGAGAGCGATCCCTCCTCCTGATCTTTAAGTCCCCTCTTCTTATAAGACGAGTGCAAAGATCCCCCTGGGTTCAATTTGTTTCGCCTGGGTTCACCCCAGGCTGCTAAGCCCTACCGCCACGACAAGGCTTGAACCATGGTGATGACAAACATGGTGTCTTAATTTAGGACTGGTCCGCAAGTTTGCGATAGCTCAACGGGCTATTGATTGTGGGTGTTCCTCTGTTCGACGGAATTCGTAACGAAGTCATAAGGCAGAAAACTAAAGTATCCGATATCATGTGACGAATAGGCTCGCTGAAGTGGCAATGGGCGGGTCACACACCCAGAAGAACAGATGGCAGATGGGTCAGTAAGGTTCTGGAATAGAGGCCGCGTTTAGGAAAACGAAGTGTTGGCCGACCGTTCACCAGGTGGGAAGATGATCTCCGTGCAGTAGCCAGCCGATCATCATTAAGAAATTTTACTTTACACCCGTCTGTAAAAAGCACCTCACCCCACTGATTAATCCCCCAGTTCAAATACTGACGGGAGAATCTTAATCGATTTGCACGTTGAAATTGACTTTTGCTGGTCTTTGTGCAATCGATTACGTATAGTTTGGTCACTGACACGGGCACCCGTTATCAACCGTAAGTGGTGTTGTAACCTACGGGCCGTTACTGTACGATCACGACGAGCACTTACTTGGATGTACCGATCCTCATGAGTCGTTGTTGTGCGAACTCTACCTGAATCAGGTCTCCTGGCAACACTGCCAGTGTCTTGGAAGCGAACATTTTGGACAGCTCTTCGGGAGAAACCCAACTGCACACTCACGTAACGTTGAGAACGTCCTTCTTGAAACATAGTTGTGGTTCTGGTTGCTGTAATTGTATCCATGTACCTGCGTTCTGGTGGCATGATTAACGCGAGATAATCAATAAATCAATTAAAATTGAAAATATTATTCCTTTTTTCCTAAAATAACCGAAACAAGTTAAGAAGACAATCAAAGAAAAACATAAGAATAACATCCCATTTTTTTTAATGATGGCCAATACTTTCAAATTAGGAACACGAACACATAAAAAAAAAAGACATAAAAGAGATCAAACACCAAACGAGTTCGTAATATAAATATAATGCTACTTATCAGTTACTTTTAGTTTACTAAATTGCACTTAAATGTAAATAAACTAGTGGCCCTTATTTTGTTTTGAGTATTTGAATATATTGTTTTGTTGCTGTTATAATTAACATAAATATGTATAAAAATACTCATATAAATATATATACATACAAAACATATGAACCCAAATAGAAATAATATACGTATTTTATAGGTTTTATAATAAAATAAAAAATAAACTAAAAAATATAAATATAAGAGTAATAAACTATAGTGAACTAAATACAAAAAAAAGTACACACTGCGTCAGAGTAAGGAGGGGTCCGTTATATGTTTATTACTCCTTTGTATCTGCGCTCTGTAGATCAACTAGTAGACGAGCTGTGTATTGACATTGAAAGTTATATTTGCTACTTAGGTTACGTAAGGGTAGGAGAAGGTCGTTCCAGCACTTCGTTGCGGCATATTTGAAACTGCCACGAAATGCTACAGGTTGGTGTGCGGGCAACCTTAGTGCGTGGCAGGAAGCTCTTGAACAGTATTTAGTGCTGATGTGCTTTGTCCACTCAGGCTTTTTAAAGAGATATACGGGGACGCCATGCTTAACGATGCCAAACAACAACGTGGTTAGATGTAATTTCCTGCGGTTCTCAACTTTTAACATGGATGCTTGGTTAAAATAAAGGGTTACGTGACATCGCCGTGGTATGTTGAAGCATTAGCGAGCAAAGCCATTTCGTACTCGCTGTATCGAATTCTTGGTTCTTTCTAGAAGTCGTGGCCCAATAACTACATCTATATATATAAATTTTGATAGCACTAATGATTCACAAAGCATGATACGACGCTTTCAGTCGAGTGAATCTCTAATACCTAGTATAGTGAATCTATAAAACCTTTAGTCTATAAAAGCAGGAGCGTATTTTATTGGTCACTTTGGACTCTCTTCTCATCTCTTCTAGCAACAGCCCGAGGTTCCGTACTTCTCATTCGTCTTCTTTCCTACTACCATTATTTCAAGTAAAGGATTTCAGCTCTTGACTTTTTGTACTTGATGACTATTACCGAGTGCCGTGTATTAGGCTATACACGTGTTTAAGGCTAATGCGTTGACCTTCGACCAGTTGTACATGCGGTTTAAGTCACTGTTAATCAAATATAACGATTCAGCCAATTCATGCGGTCTAAAAGATAGGTAGACTTGGTACCTTGCTATTCATGGTAGTCGTAGAAGGGCTTTGATTGCTCGTTTGCTCCCCTATACTATAAAAAAATGAATGCTATGAGATAGATACAGCTGCAGTCCATTTAGTAAGATGTAATGCTGCATTGAAGCTGAATATGGCCTGCACGATCAGGGAGGTGTCTCTCACTTCCACGATAATACCACAACGTTTCACTACGCTATAGTGTTTCGGGAGTTTGAGTTTGGTGATCCATGTGGGGTAAGACAACACTTCTGCATAACCAAGGAGCTGATGTTTAAGGGAATCTATAGTCTATAGTAACCACAAGGCTAAGTCTGCTCGTTTGTAGAATTTTAATATTATAGGACAATGCACTTTCTCCATTGAGCCTTCAAGATCTCTTACGAAGCATTAGGGAAGTGTACCGTTACGTCTGTATGAAGTAATGCCTACCTGTATTGTAGCCTACTTGGACCGGCGCAAGGTACAGACTGGCATATACTACCGTTCTGTGCAGTTGAAGAGCTCGCAGAGATTGTTTCTTTAGAGCGTTAATGTGAAGAATGGCAATGAAATTTAATTGTAATTCCACATCCCTTGACTACATGATTAGCCTCTGATAATTATTTGTATTTCTGATAATTAGTTATTAAACAATATTGTATATCTTGATGTCTTGAAGTGTTATGTTTAGTTTTTGATTTGATTATGTATACCTCTGGGCATGGGGCATGGCAGAGGGAAGAACCCAGCCATCGTCACTATTGAAATTTGGATGTTTTTTTAATTTCAACAGTCCCACGGATCATCCTTGGAAGGAACCCAGTGGTGAAGACTATCAAATCAAAAACTAAACATAACATCTGAAGACAGCAAGACATAATAAGTACTGTTTGCGTTAATCGGAGTAGCTAAATAATTATAATTCTTCGGGTACTTTTAATACAACGTGACATCAGGACATCTGTCATCTTAGTCCGCCCGTGACCGTGGTTGTTGTAAAGCTTCTGAAACGTTGGGCCAGTTAAATAATTTAATAAGCCGCGATAAAATCCGTAAAAGTAGTTTTATTGTAGTGAGTAACATTCGCGTGAGCTTAAGAAATCAATGTTGTATATTTCCTATACGTTTATTTATTGTCACCAATGTTAACATATTTGATATAAAGTTTAATATGGGGCAGATGTCATTGCAGCATGACCTCGACATCGGGCTGGCACGACAGAAGAGATACCTCTCTCTCACATGCTACACCCGTAAACTGACAGCCATGCTGTCGCTGTTCGCGAGGTGTGTAGCCGGTGATCTGTTGAAGGGGAGGAGAGAAGAAGCGTAGCAAATCGATAGTCGATAAAAGGCTCAAGCTGCTATTTTGTCCCGTTAGTTTTTTTATGTTTGTATACTTTGTACTATAAAAAATCAGAGGAAAATGTTTAAAACATTACACCAAATGACGAGGAAAAATTTAAACGAATACTTTTATTGCTAAAACTTTTACTTCACTTAGGTATAACGTTTTTAATAAATAAAGTAGATGTCACAAGAGTTAAGAAGGTATGCTTTTTATGTATGTTTGATCAGGAATACAGCAGAAAAATAAGACGTATCAGAGATTGAAGAACTAATCTATGTATTTAGGTATGTACCTAGCTACATACTATAGATATCAAAATCAAAATGAAATCAATGTCTGTGGGTTTTTCATAGGTGGGTTACGGTTAAGATAATATTTAATTTAATAAGTATAATAATATTGTTTTATTATGGTATCAAAGCAGTCAATTTTTACATATTTTAGTACATAAGTTAGTAGGTTCTGATATTCTTATTCCATTTCAAGTTGTATGAGATTTTCATTGCTATTTTCGCTTTCGTTTTTGTCTGAGGCATTAATAACCTTATTTATCCATTTACGACTAAAGGAAACCTGTAATTACAATTTATGACATCAATAATGTTATAATAGAAAATCGAAGCTAACAAATAGCATTTTTTTTCTGAAAATGGCAAAATCAATTCATTTTTAGCAGGTTTTATTCTTTAGTAATCCCAGTTCATTGATCATTTTTTTAACCATGACCTATATCGAAATTATTTCTTGAGAGATCTATCAAATTAATAACATTATTAATAGTGAACAGCAGTTATTAACCTCAATGTCTCCAAAGTAAACCTACTTACGCGTAGGATGAAAATAATTGGAAAAAGTGTATTTACTCATTATTATATAATATATATAGGTACAAAAGCTGGAGGTTTTTCTTAGCGTGATACCAACATACTGCTTTTCAGGTTATCTCCACCAGGTTTCCACCAGTCACAAGTCACCCTAAACTTTGAAGCGTGCCTATTGTATCTAGCGAGTAGACAGACCAGAGATTCCAGAGACCTGTATTGGGCATCTCTTGGCTGCCACAGCATAACTTTAGGTCCAAAAAAGGGCTCAGCCCGTAAATCTGGAAATCTGATTCAATTACGCTACCCCGAATTGATGAGGTAGGTCTTTAGTGGGGAAAGTGTCTCTTTTTGTGAACCTTTGTCAACCCTTTTTTTGGCCCATGCCAGGGACGGACAAAACGGAGTTGATTTTTATTTCAAGGTGTTAAATTTATACTGTTTTAATACCTTAGCATATATTCCTGGATTAGATTTGTTTGCGCATTCTTCGGTTCCAGAAAATATTGCTATTCCATACAGAGTACCGGCTCGATTTAAACCGGTGAAGTGTACTGCCGGATCTCCGGTGTCACCCTTTGAACGAACAAAATGTATTAATGTCAAAGTACATTACTACTACTGAAAACACAAGATACACGATTCCATACTAACTGTCACTCTACAGCATCAATAAACAACTTGTTACTTTTAAACAAATTATTTTTTGCAAAGTCAACATTACGTGTTTTGTTTTAGGTTAATTTTATAAAGTGCATAATGTGCACTACTTTTGTTCGGATTATTATGAAAACGCTAACTGTGTATCTTGGTATATTCGAAACGCAATGTACTCCACACATACCCTAAATAAACAGCAGTTTTGTCGGGTACCAGATGTTCCCCAATCGTTGCATAAAGTATACCAGCTCCCGACTTGACGGGGTTTCCATGTCACACGTGTTATAACATTTCAACATTTGACTGTTAAAGTACACTACTACTTAATGGCTAGTACCGTTGTTATGTAAATATTGGGTACATCTACTAAGAATGTCTATTGTACTTGTTGTTATCACGATCTGAAGCACATTAGTGTGTTGTGAGCGTACTCATTCAGACGGGAGAGAACTTGCATCAGCGAGTCCATTTTCTTAAGTAAATAGGTGGTGGTATAGCGAAAGCGCTGCCACCTACGCCCTTAACACTCAACTGTATTAAAGAAGCAAGAAAGTTGAATACTATAATATCCTCGAAGAGCCAAAATAAGTTGGTTAAGTTAGGCCACTCTAAACGACATTTCGTAGGCGAGCCCCCGCTTCGCCTTCGCCTATGTACGCTACTGCTGAAGAGTCATCAAATTTAGTTGGTATTTTATGCTATAATTTCGTCACTCTCTATGTAAAATTAAGAGATAGTTGCATTGCTGAACTGCAGCTAATCTCACTCGATACTGGCGTGAATCGTGGCGCGTTGCGTGCGGTGTCTCGATTCCGATAGTTCAATGGGTGGAAATGTATCTGCATAACTTTTTTGCGTATGTTTTATTAAATATCAATGAGTCACTCAGTAGACAGACACGCGTAGCGCAGTTTTCGTCACGTTGGCTTACAAAAATCATGGAACCTCCGTCATCATCACGCTTCTCGTCACGCCATTGTCACGCGTAACACGAATAACAGGTACAAATATAGTTTTCGGTTCCTTCTCTCTCTTCTTTTTTTAAATAAGGCTCTAAAGATCTTCAACTTACTGCACACAAGGCTACGCCTTTCTGTTTTCCTTGTAGGCACATATGATCATATTGCAGGTGGTAGTCACTGCCGTAACGTTTTCGGCATATTCTTTTTGGAATCTCACTCACTATCATACGCCGTAGCTCCTGATTGATTCCCTCACGAATTTGACCTGTAATCTGTGTAGTTCATTACTTTAGTGACCGAATAATAATGAAAATTTATTCACACTACATACAAAGTTTAACATTAAAAATAGTAGATATAATCTCTACATAAATGGAATATGCATAAAAAAAATATTCTATCAAATTTTATAAACAGACGAGTACAAAATTTTGAGCTTGACAATAAGCTAAAGGTTAGGTTAGGATAGGAGGTAAAGGTTGGCCTAAACTAGGATGCTCCCTGCCAATAACATAAAAAAGAGACTTGTCTCGTACCGGATGTACAGCTGGAGTTGTCAATTAAAACTGTTTTCGTTTTCTCTGTTAATATTTATTTGCCGACCTAATTGTACTTCAATAGTCATCCAAATTGTACTAAATGTCATCGACCGTTCTTCCTTCTACGGTTAAGGGTAGGAATAATAATGTTATGCATCTACACATTATAAAATAAAGCCCCAAAAGATCTGTATGTGATCGTTTTTCTCAAAAATTTACAGAATGGATTTGCATGCCATTTTCACCAATGGCGAGAAATTCCCAAGGACGGTTTTAGTGTATAGCTCGTTTAGTTCCCGTCTTATTCTCGGCCGCCTTATTCCAGACCGCAGCCAGACCAGACACCTAGTAATACTTTAATTTTGATAGACAGAAAAAAATAATATTTGCAGTTACAAACTACACAACTACAAAAGGACACTTAGAAAGGAAGCGTGTGTGTGTGTGTGTGAGTGTGTGTGTGTGAGAGAGAGAGAGAGATCGAATCATACTGAATTGCATTACCACAGAGCCAAAACCCGTGACAACAGTTTCACCGTAATACGTTGGCAGTTCCGACTCCGTCGCGGCGAGTCCCACAGGTTGAATGCGCAGATTTAAATCCACAGCGACATTTGTCTATAAACAACATAAAATTACAAAAATTCAAATATCTCCTATTAGTTGTCGAAGAGTTAGGTACTATGCAGGCTATCCTGGCTACAGCATCACATAAAGGTCATCGCATTTTCGTGTTCTTTGATTTGCTATACATATCAAGTTTTAACTCAAAATCATTGCAGTAGAGAAGTATTGCATTGTATAAATGATTAACTCTACACTATCACGGAAAAGAGCTGAGGTCTCTCAAATTCTTGCACATATTTTCAAGAAACATAAATAAGAACACTCTTAATTAAGTCTCCTTTCTAACAAAAGAGTCATCCAAATAGTTTCCCTTGTTTGGGCGCGGACACAGAGAGACACTCACACATACTCTCTTATACAAACTTAATCGGACCTACAAAACTCCTCTTTTTGCTTCAGGGGTTAAAAAATAATGTTAATAGTCGTGAGTAACCTCTACGCGGAGTTTTACTCGTGTCGGTAGTCATTACAGAGCTCCGAGTGCCCAAGAATGTATGTTATGTCGGTAAAGCTAGTCTGAGCCCTGAGGGCCAGAACTACAGTAAGTGTCAATTCGTGGACTCCGCCTGATTGTGAACATTGATGTCATGTGACAAAATAGACACTATGTTTTATAAGAAAGTACAAAATCTCAGATATATGTATTCAATACTCGCTTCTTATTCCGGTTACCTAAATCGACCGGCCGCTACTTGCAGGCAAGTAGCGAGTTTCTGCCCTTTGGGGACACGAGTTTCTATTCCTTACACGCGATATACATATTTACTGAATATAATGATACACACAGTTTACTTGGTTCTTAAACAATAATTACGTTTTACTGTTTACTAAGGACCTAGGGTAGTATATACAATCTCTTAAAATTCACGTTGTATACCTTGACTAGCGCCAGATTGTGTTCAGGATAGTACTGGGTCATCCTGTAGGAGGGATGGCGCCTGATGTCCACCACCGACAGCAGCTTGCCACCGAAGTCTCTGAACACCGAGCCCAACCTTATGGTTACTTCGTCCTTCGAAACGCTTATGTAAAATAATTCATTATCAGTTAATGGGTTTAAATACATCCTTTTTTATTTAATAGGCGCGATGGTCAGCATGACACTAAATATAGCCAAATGTCTTGATAACAATTTTATAAGAGGTAGGGCCCCATACTGCATTGGGCCGGCGTGACATCCCCGTAAAGTGTCAATTTTGGTGTCGCCCTCGTGCGGAACGGTAGGCAGCGCTTCGACATAGTAACAATGCGGGAGTTTATGGGCGTATGAAGCTCTGACTGTCCCCGTATTGTAACCTAAATAGAAAACACAATAAATTGTTAAATTATAAAATCTTTCCTGAACTGCTACATATTCAAATCATAGGCAAAGGAGCAATCGGAGCCTTTTTACGACTAGGTTGTCTATGCTGTTAGGTACTTCGTTCAGGGTTAAAAAACTTACCCTTAATCTTAACAATTATATATA
>JAFELO010000180.1:3638-15136 GCA_017140195.1 Eumaeus atala | reverse complement strand
GATTCATTGAAGGGATGTTATAGATAAATATGGCTGTCGTATCTGACAGCAAAATTTCATCCAAAATAGTTAAATTACATATCAAGGATAAATTAATAAATAATCGTGTTGTGTTGTGTGCAAAAGCTTTAATTATTTTTGCGGTCGGTGCGTGGGGAAATGTTAGGTAGGTGTTTCCTTTAAATATTGGCCTTAAAAATAATTTAAGTGAGAAATCCACATTCCTTTTTTTGGAGTCTGTAAAAGACCTGCTATTTTTTTTGAATCGTTCCGCAATTGGTGGAGAAATCTATATAGATACGTCTATAAAAACAGTGTACTTAGTCTGGCGATAAATACTGTTAAAACAAAAAATAAAAAAAACATTACATTTTAATTTGGAATCCGTCATTTTTACACGATGTTCATTTTGTTTTCTCATTTTGCCAGATTCGCTGTGATTGCATTAAACGAAGTTGGAGCCAAGTGTAATTTTTAAAATTCTCCATACACTTGTTATTAGTCAAATGTATGTGTACCGGGCTATTCAAAGGTTTTTTTTTATTTATTTTTTTTCACTACTGATTGGCTGCACTTGTTCAGCCCTAACAGTTCGACTGATTACGGAAGACTTTTTGTCTTCTTATAGGTAGACGGCTATTGAAAGGTACAATGAGAGGTTCGTACGAGAATTTTTACAATGCATCAACATTTTAACAAACAAAATTACTCTATTCATGTTCAAAGCTATAAGGAAGCTTCCCAATTAGTCGACAGAATGCAACGTGGGCATTATCCGACTTCAGTGATGGTTTGGTGGGGTGTTAGCTATGAAAGAGTGACTGAACCATATTACTGTGGAAAAGGTATATATGATTTAAGGTCAGTTTTAGAAACTACAGCTTGCTCTAGACGCCATGATGATTGGAGGGTTTGGCAGTGAAGAATTTACCCATGGGGGAGTGCCTGCTTGTGTTGATAACGGGCCTAACGTATAAGGGGCTGTATTACAGCCAATGGAAATGCTTCGAATAAGCTTCCTATATTTTTAAACGTTTTATATTTTTATACTAAACAATGTAAAAGAAATAATATTTTTTTCTATGTTACAATATTTATGGTAAGACTTGGTATATACCGACCTACAATGAAACAAAGGGCATCGTCCTTTTTAGTAGACGTTTAAAATTGCAACAAGCAGTTACATAGCAGTAGACTTACTAATCGAAACATTGAGCCGCTGTCAATATCCATTGTCTATCCACCAGCGCCCCGCCGCACCAGTGCTTGTCGTGCAACCTACAATTTTATTTTGTTATTTTAAAATAGGAAAAAAAAAACGACTGACATCTAAAAAAATCTATATTAACATATTTGTGTAGGAACAACGAAGCTACCGGAGCCTTTTGTGTGCACGTTTCACTTTCGTGTTGCACGCCTGCTCTCCTCCTCTCCAATGGACCACCTGATACTCTCTAAGCTCACGAAATACGACTTGTCACCAAACTGTTGTACCAAGTAAGCGAGAGTTTACCTCCCCAGTTACCGGCACTACCTCTCGCCAAAGAAAATTTGGAATGCTAGGTATTTTAGTTAGTTGTTACCTCACTCGGAAGTTTTGTGATAACGGTGTATACAAACTAACCTCACCTTGCAAAGCTTGGTAAAGTCACCATAGTTAGTGTTGGATATTCAGTCGTTGATAATTTTATTACGCAACCTAAATATCGCGTTCTTGGATTGTACCTTCATTGTCAGTGAGTAGAGAGCCTCGGTGGTCAAGTGACTAGTGACTCGGACTTCCTTTCAGGTACTATATGTTCGAAACACGCCATGTATAAATGAGTTCTGTTCATTTTCCGAGTGATCTAATGGTGAAGCAAAACATCTTTAGGAAATCTGGGTCGGTGTATTCGAATTCAAACTAAAAAGAATTGGGACTCGTTTATCTCTTGAGTTTGCTGAGGTCACATTGCAATAGCTCCATATAAAAATCGGCACCCTCGTCATTTTCTCCTTTTTCATCTTGTAACCGTATAGGAAACGTAATAGTATTTTAGCAATTTGTGTGAGTAAATTGCTTACTAATAATACTAAATACATAATAAATAAAGTATGCCTTTTTTATGATACCTAACTAATTAATTACTTATTTACCTCACAGACACTGTATACGGGTAATCTTCAAGACAGACGATTCCGGATTCTGTAGTCAAACGCTTTCGTCTAAAGTGTCTTAAGTCTTCTGTGGTTTTTGGTGGAAATTCACATTCCAAATCAGCCACGGGCGTAGCTAAATATTTACACAATAATAAGAAACTAGTGCTGTTCTACTTTGACTATTTGCCTATTAATTAGAGGCAAAAGAATGGCCCCTATACTGTCAGGGATATTTTGTAAATTAGGTATTAAGGAGCACGTAATTTACAAAAAATTTGATGGTTTAATAAAGGACAATATTTATAAACATCATCAACATCTATTTGTATTCAATCGTTACAACAACAATATTTTTACAAATTATATATTTCCACTAGATATTTTAGTGAGTCAAAAAAAATGTGACATTATTAGTTTTACGGAGGATTGCCATTCAATCTAGCGTTCGTCTATCATTTCAAAACTCACACAAAAACGTACAGTATATACATATTTGTTGTCTGTTTGTACGGAACCCTTCACTCACACTTTAAGATTTTATCTTATATGGTGAAGCTCTTATTCAAAATTACAATCTTGGACTAGGACCGTCCCAATGCTGTCTGAAAATATCACCATTTTTTTATAAAACTTACCACTCTTTGCTAAAACTCTAGAATTCAAACTAAAGAATGTTAAAAATGTAATTATTGTAACTGTCCTCATGTTCTATATTAAAATTCGTCACTAATCCGTTAGTTGTATATGGTGTTCAAATTGCGAATACAAGAAAATTTTATAACAATTTGTGTTTGTTGAATTTTGAACAATGAGGTTAAGATTAAATTGTTTTCTTATGTAATCTGGCGTAAAAGTGTACCTACATTGTATTCACAAAACATAATTACGATTTAAGCGACCTATGCTAAGGTTTCTAGCTGAAAATAGGTAAGTGAAAAAAAAAAAAAACTAAATTCCTTGTGAAAGACCTACTTATCATTTAATAAATTATTATTTACTGCAACTGCGCTAATGTATTAATTTAATATTTTATAAAATAAAAATACAAAGATACTTTGTACTTATATTCTTAATAACTTCAATTAACTAATAAACCTACATTAAAAATAGTAAGTACCTAAACTTGATTATTATTAGTAGGAGGTAGTACAGCGCAGTGGAACTGGGTCTTCACGACCTGGGAGGTACATCTCGCTCAAACGACACCGTAGTTTATGCTGCATGGTCCAACAGCAACACATCTAAATACAAATTTACCTAAAGGACATGACGTTCCTGAATTTCAACTCTGGATAGTTTAGTAAAGATGAATTAATGTTTAGTAAAGATGAATATTTATTTAAGTATAAAAAAGTAATTTCCTTTTAGTAAGTAGGAAGTGACTTTTTCTGATACTTATTTTAATTAATTGCGCAGTCATATGAGAAAAAGTATTTGTTATGTCCCATTCCTATTTCACATATCATATCATCTGGGACCCGTGTACTGTTAAAGATAAATAAAAAAATTCATCTCGATGAAATTGTGACTCGGTATTCTCATAATTTACATACATCTAACCCTTGGAACAATTGTCAATAAAAATTTAAACGACCAGAGGCTGAATTGTATTAACGAGTTCACATGGCCACCTTCCAGCCGAAGATTATCATCAGACCTTGGATGTCATCTAGGGATAAAATTCAAGCCATGACAAAACAGATAAAGCAAAACACAATTGGGCAGACATATTTTATTCCAGAGTTCCTATTTACCTTCCGTCTTAATAAGTCACATTGCATTGTCATCTAATTTAGACAAAATTTCAGCTGTGACCCTGCTTGAAAACTGAATCTACAGAACCAGAAGTATGTCACCCCGAAACTATGTGCGGTCCCAGGTCGAACCGGCCCGACTCTGCTGCAATGATGTAATGATGTATTGCAACGTCCTTATCCATATACCTCCCTTATTTCCCGTATCTATTAGGTAGTAGTTATTCTATAGCAAATATAGATTATTTTGAGAGTTTATATTAACATTTCTGTTGGATCTGTTGAGGGTACACTAAGAGATGGATCAAGCCAGGAACATCCTTCAACAACGAAGAAGATGATCGTTTAATTATGCAGATGCATACTATGGTGTACAAATATTTGTGCGGACACGAAAGTCTCTATTCCGTCATTCTCCTACTCTAATCAGTCAGTCTTACACGACCGGAATACCAGACGCAGAGGCGACGGTTTAACGCGATCTCCGAGGCACAGGGGTGTACGCCACCAACTTTTCGACCCCGGTTGTTATTTAAAATTGAAAAATAATAAAATAAGACTTTTTCCTTCCACCCGGACTAGAACTCGGGACCTCAGAATCCAAGTACATACTTACCACTGGTCCACGGTACTGTTTTTTAGGCTTTGACGCAGGAATACTCTTAGAAAAGTAACGATTTTCAAAAATACCATAAATATATAAAATGAAATAATTAAAAAAAAAACGAATTAAGACTTAATTACTTACTTAATTCACAAATATCTATACCAACTTATAAGCATGAAAGGTTTAATGGAAAATTATTTTGAATGGACAAAAAGTCAATGCAAGTCAACACAATTCTACTTTTCATCGTCACAAGAAAAAAAAATATGACCCATTGTTACAATTGCACTTGTGTAGGCCATGATTTACTTTTTACATGGTTTTGTATATATCAATCGTCTTAGATCACACTATTCGTGGAATCAAACCGACAAAAATCTTTAAAGTAAATTAGGCTTTTGATAATGATTCAGTTTTCAGTCTTCAATATTATTGTAAGTCTAATTTTGCTATGTTCAACCGTGAGGAACGCGGAAGACACTGAAGAGCTCGTCAACCTTAGTTCCTCTCTTGAATCTTCGAGTGATGAAAAATATAACGTTAGCTCAAAAGAGAGACCGATTAAGAGGATCGTAGGAAATATTGCTGATTCGACTAGTAAACATATTGCATCTGGTAAGTTTTTATAATTACTATGTATATGTCGCAGTCGGGTTGCCTAAATCGCTGCATTTCATTACGGCTGACCATATTCAAAAACAGGACCATTTTTTTTTTGTAAAATTCCGCCAGAAAGCATTCGGCATTACACGTTGTTTGTCAGAGGTAGTGCCAGTGCAGGAGGAGGTAATGTCATGCATGGTGCATGACACTACATCCTATGCAATGCAATTGGGCCGGCACGACCCGAGAGGTACCTCTCCTTACTTGATACCGCCGTAAAGTCCCGCCGTAAATTTAAACGCCGTAAGCCGTTTCGTGCGGTTTGTGAGTAGCCGGTGGCCAATTGGGTGGGGAAGGGCAACGCATCGGCATAATTATGCTGATGGTTATGGGCATCGATAGTCGTTGAGAGGCTCTGGTTTCTCCTTTATCCCCCTATACTATAAAAAAGCTAGTCTTATTGAAATAAAGTAGATCATTATCTGCCTCTCTGACACATTTTAGTTCCTAATTTTAGCACTCGCGGCGCTGCTTAATATGACAACAACAATGGCGTTGATTGTCGAATGCAGAGAAATAACATACTACGCCCAGATATGTTCAATGGTTTAGGCCGGATCGTAACTCCCGCCTTAATCTTCGTGGTTAGGTTTTACACTGAAACACTTGGCCTAATATCATAATTGTATCGATCATTTTCACTGCCTAAAATCAAGATATTCAATGGGCCTAAACATCAGCCGCAATATTTGAGAACGACCTGCAATGACAATTCAGCTAATCGTTGGCTAGCCACAAAACAAAACAGCCCCGTTTTTGAAAATGGCTAGCCGTTATACGACGATTTGTACAATACGACTACGACATACACATAATGTCATGTATAATTCAAACTGTAGCATTCATTAAGTGATTACTAGAGAAAATAAATTTTAGAGACATGCTTGTGTCTGGACACTGTGCTGACCTAGAATACTTGTCAAGAAGAAAGGGAAAGTGACCAAGTAAAGTCTGTTTTGATTCATTTTGTTCCAAATTAAAAACATCTGTTTTATGATCAATATCATATTATTATAAAAATCAATAACATATTATTATATAATCATAATAAATACCTGTTGTGTTTTTTATACAATCAATGGTGAGTAAACAATGTTGCCACCTTAGTATCAGCAATTTTTTTTTTCGGAGGGACCTACTACTGATTGGTGGCACTTGTCCAGCCCTTACAGTTCGACTGATTACATATCAGCAATTGGCTGTTGTAGATATTAAAAAGGACAAGAACGTACCAATTATCAAGAAATTGCTTGCTATAAAAAGAGCTAAAAAGCATTTTTACTAGTGATGAAACCTTTTATCGGCGCGGCATTGAGAATAGGCATGTTGCTTTTTGTTCAATTGTACATAATCGAACAAATGGTATTTACCACAAAAATATAAATCAACATTGAGAGTTCTATAGTAAGGGAAATATTTTTAAGAAAGTGAGCCCTTAGCTCTTTCCGGGTTAAGTCATTGTAAAAGTAAATCACCGACAATAAAACGTGCTACATCTGGATTCTGGACTCGGGCAGTAGTCGGTGTGCCCACGCCTGTGAGGGCACGTGGAGCCGTTGGGTCTGCACCTGTCACATGGGTCGGAATGTTATGTGGAAAAGAGAGAGTGAAAGTGTACCTGTTTCTGTGCACGTACATATTTGTAGAAATGGATATGACTGTAGCCGAAATTCGCCTAGTTTATAAATATCTAAAACCATCCTAAAATATCTCGATCCATCTTTTTGATGTTATGCATTTGTTTTCATTACTTGAAGTTCCTTTTGTTTTTTTTTAAAGCAATGTTTTAACCCGCAGCCCATCGGTACATGAAAGCAGGTTAAATGGAATATATTTTCCGGTTCCAAATGAATTGAAATCTGAGTTTATTATTTCCATTTTTTTTGGACTTGAGTGGAGATTTGAATCGTGTGGTACTCCCACTTAGGACACAATTTTTTTCAGAGCTCATGCTGTGGAAGCATAGATAAATCCAGCACAGCTTCATCGGAATGCTATCAGTGCTTCTCGGGCGATGAATATGGATCCATTGTGTAAAAATACAAGCACGAGTGCAAATTGCATGAAAATTGTTTAAATTTGTATTATTATAATTAAATAGATTCAGAAGATAATGGCAATAGTAGAGACATTTTTCTCGAAAATAAATCTAGCGACATAGAAGTCGCTTCTATAGAAACTATCCAAAGAAGGCCGCCGCCTGTCGTCAGCTCCTCCAAGTTCTCCTTCACCGTCTCGATCCAGAAGCGCGCCTCTCATTATGCTTCTGGAGCTTTAGTTCACAAGATGTGGATACTAAGCGTTGCTGAACCATTTTATAAGTAAGAAAAGTTTTAGTATATCTTTTATAAGTGTCATGCTGTATTAGATCCAAATTGGGCCGATCTGACCGGGGATAAACCGATGTTACAAGAAACCGGTGGCCAAATGGAGTAAAGGGTGACATCGTACCCGCATAACAATTATGCGAATGTTTATGTACAACGACAGTCATCAAAAGGCTCCGCAACTGCTCGCTTGTCCGCCAACCTATAAAAAATAGCCTTAGGGCTCTGTTAGTACTAGCGAGTACTGATATTGTTAGCACTTGGTAACACGTAGAAGGAATATTCGATTCTATATTCTCAGTATCCGTTCCACTATAATATGTAAGTCAACATCATAATATCGACGGGCCTCTCTCTGGCCTTGACACAGTCATGACACAGAAGAAGTCAAATAGAGTCGTGGGAGTGTGCAGTCCTTATGATCTCCTCTCATATCCACTGCGGTGGATCGAGGTGGACTAGTGGCCAATATCGTTTCATTTTCTCTATTAAGAGAAAATCAGGACAAGAATATTAATTTGTTTTTGATACCATTTACCCCGAACGATGCATGATGTAAGAGCTACAATTGATAAAACAGGGGCAAACGAAATGTAAATTTATCGTAAATAGCTATACGGCCCGGCTCCGCCTGTGAATAACAAATTATACATTAAAACCTTCCACGGGTATCGCTTTATCCATGGGCGACAACCACTTGAAAACCCCATGCAGTCACAGCTTTTGAGGACTTGGTTGTTTGACCATCAAAAATATAATTATCTGAAAAAACAAGTACATTGGCGGCAATTATAAACTAAAGACATTTCATTTAATACTTTTTCATTTGATACTTTTTCAAAACACAATATGAAATTTTCATATTTCAGCGTTCGCGAATCTATTAAACTATACAAAGCTCGGGTGGGCTCGATCCACGCTAAAAAGGGGGGGATATTATTACATCTAAATGGTATCGAAATTCACCCACAATATGAATATAGGAAGTCAAACTTCGACCTTGCTTTATTGAGAATCGCCGAATCAAAAATGGATGTGACCAAAAGAATAACCCCGGCAAGTTTACCGATGATGAAAGAGGACGACCTAAACAACATGGTTTGGGCTACGTACTGGCCTAGGCTTATCGTAAGTAAACATTATGTTATATAATGTTGCCTAGTGAGTAGTCTACTGTCCATATACAAGATATGTTACTTATCTTCTGTATAGTAGTTCAAAAGTTGTAAAAGTATGTACAGTAAATCCGGCTAAGGGCGAATTGGATTCGCGCACGAAGGGTACGAAGGGTTCCGTATCTTCAAGAGCCTCCTTAAATAAATAATTATTTTGTTCTATTTTTAGTATTTGTTGTTATGGCGGTAATAATACATCATCTGTAAAAAATATGTTTCATAGCCATAACGGTTAATGAGATATAGACGGACAGATAGACGGACAGCGGAGTCTTAGTAAATAACAGGGTCCCGCTTATATAAGCGGTCTATTTAGGGTTCTAAAGGATATCATTTAGAACCCTAGCTGGTGGCCCATTTGGGGAGGGAGAAGGTGGGCATCGAATCGGCATAGTAATTATGTAGGTGTTCATGAGCGTGGGTAGTCGTAAAAAGTCTCCGATTTCTCGTATGCCCCTATTCTATACAAAAAGTGATAATAATCACAAGGTATAAGGATCCGATTTGATACTCTTTTCAATGTTAGATAGTCCATTACTCTGTCTTTGATGTTTTTATCTAACTATTTTAGGTGAACGGGAAGGTGCTCTCATCTTCAGCTAATGAGCGCTACCAACAAAATGTTATGCGTGTATCATACCAACAACCGATACTGTGGAACAGTTGTAAGAAGTTTCTAGAAAAGAGGAATGTCACTCTTGATAATTCTAGTATTTGCCTGGAGCCTATAAAGACATACCACAGTCGGTGCATGGTAAATACTTCTTTTGTGGCTTCATTTTTAAGGTTTAGTTTTCAGTAGTCACCGACGCTCATAGAAATCAATCTGGCGTGATAAAATCACCCTAGCGCTAGAGCTTATGTGGAGTATGCAAAAAAAGGGCATTATTTTTTTAATATAAAGAATTGTCGCTGGTGTCATACCTTTTTTATTTCATTACGGAGAGAAGATGTCGGTTATGTTAAGTGATACCAAACGATTATTTTAAACATCAATCAGGCCATGTTAATGACGGTAATCCTAGATAATACTAGAATTTGTCTGGAGTCATTAATTTTTTTTATTGCAAGGGGTTAAGGGTTTAAAAGAGGAGTAGGTGTCTTTTGATAACTACCGAATCATATCGCCGTTCTGTATAATGATACGCTGTCGCATAGGGAGTCACTTAACAACAATACAAATAGTGAATAATACTAAAGATCAAAAGAAAAGATCAAAAAGAGAAATAAATCAGGACAAGTTGACATAAGTTAGGGTAGGGTCCTTGTTTCCTATTCTTATGATTTATACTCCCATTCTGATCGTCTATATATATAATATAAGAGGTAGTGCCATGCTGTATTGCAGTATATGTAAAAAAGGCTATAAGAAATGTGGTCATAATTGTGCAGCAGTATGTCATGAATATGTCTTGACCACTTTTAAACAAGTAGAGAATCCTGGCCTGCACGAGATAACTCTTGCTCACATAGTACCGCCGTAAGTGACATCTTCGGGGTCGAGTTTCGTGCGATTTATAAGTCGCCGGTGGCCCATGATGGGAGAAGGAGGGCAACGCATTGGCATAGTAATTATGTGGATGTTCGGTATGGTATGTGTCGGTAGTCATAAAAAGGTTCCGATTGCTCGTTGCCCCTATTCTATAAAATTAAATCCATTCCCTTCAATTTGATGTGTTTTCTAGCCTGACCCCGGAGCACCAATAGTAGCTGATGACTACCTCTTGGGCATCACTTCCGGCTGGACTTCGGAAGATTGCCTTAATCGAACAAGCCCCACTCTTGTCACAAGAGTTTTCTCGTTGCGGATATTATCTTGGATTAATAATTTTCTCCATGTGTCAGAAACGAGGGAAGACAAGTTGTAATATCAAGTACTTCAAGAACAAAAAACAAAAGGATAGATTATATTTACTAAAGGGCAGACTTTACTTCCAAGAGGACAAACTATATTTACGAAAGGACAGACAATGATTACAAAAGGACATACTATATATGCGAGCAGCAGGAGATCGGTCGTCTTGGTGTTCATTGAGAGAGGCCTGTGTCCAGCAGTGGACCGATAAGGGCTGATAATGCTGATCATGATGATACTATATTCACAAAAGGACGAACCTTATTTACTAAAAGTCAGACTGTATTTACAAAACGACATATTATATTTACAAAAGAACAGTCTATATATATATATATATATATATATATATATCAGTTATGATTTTGTTGAACAAATTTTGTAGTTTTGTACCCTGATTTTGTAAATTTACGCTATAAAAATTAAGAATATGTTTGTGTTTAACTTTTTGAACATTCTTATAATAGTTTGCAACCGAACAACGGTTTGCAACGGAATAGGACATTACCCAATGGAGAAAGCACTTGTGAATAATATGCCCTTCACAATATGTAACGTAAAGTGAACATGGCCGCCGAAGCCTAAATTGGGCTAAGCAGATATTATTATTATTATTATTATAAGTGAGCAAAGGAATCCAAAGACTTCTTGCACAAAACAGGCAACCGAAATATTGGGAGTAGTGCATCCATTGGGTTGGTTTGACCAGTTTTATAAGCTGTCAACAATAGTAAGCCCCGGCATCACGTCTCGCTCATAATAGACATGACTGGAGAGACCGTAACCCGATCAAATCGTGGCGACGACCACAGCTCGAGGATCATCTCTTCCTTGCCCTCGTGGAAGGAAGAAGACGAATATCAATGAACTGTTATGAGAAATATATTTTATAAAAAGAATTATCCTCATCAATTTTGTTCTTAGTTTTGGGAGAGAAAGAAACACCAAATATATATATATATATATATATATATATAT
>JAFELO010000179.1:1244408-1323637 GCA_017140195.1 Eumaeus atala | reverse complement strand
TCCCGGAGTGGTAACTGATCAAACTTATTGTTATTTTAAGCATATCCTTACATCAGATCCCTTATGGAATAGGATCTGCCGTGCGCTGGGCTCTCACTAGAACAGAGTGAGGTTAAGATAACAAATTGTCGAAGTTGTCTAAAAAGTATCAACTGTGAACTAAAATAACACACATTCTTGACGCCAGTTCTTGAGTACAGATAAACAGACTACAGTACCTAATTAATATTCTACTAAATTAAGTAGATGATGCGTTTTATATGAGCGAAATATTTATTTGTATCTGTAAAATATTGTTTTGCAAATAGATTTAAAATTGGATATATCTATGCATATTCGCCGCAAGATTTCACAAGTCGTAGTCTTGTATAATGTTAGATTGAGAGAAAGTGTTTAAATTTGGTAAATATAAACGGTCTATACGTATTACTATATAATTTCAGGCTGATACTAAAAGAGTGGCTGTCCTGGGAGGTGGTGGCTCAGGACACGAGCCATTTGCAGCAGGTAAGCGAAACATATGCAACGCCGAGCAGTTGTGTACCTCGTAGAGTAAGGGCAGGTAATATCATAAATAACTTAAAATTTCAGGTTTGCTAGGAGACGGGATGCTGGACGGGTCAGTAGCTGGCGGAGTGTTCGCTTCTCCGCCCACGGGACACGTGCACTATGCCATCGCACAACTCTACAGATATAATTCGGGTAAAAAAAATTACCAAACCAAATTCATATTATGTTCTGAAGGATTTGCTCCAAAAATAATCAATCTTAACATCTCCCATAAAATTACCCCTTCATCGAGTGGGTAGGAGTGACAGGGAGACAATTGTGTGTGCTTAGGCACAAACGCATTCTCTGTTCCCTCATTCCCATATTTCTATGAGACTGGTCTAATGGAACTATGCTATGTAGCCCGATATGACCAGAGCAAAATCAGACAAAGAGCGGCCTAACTTCTCGATTTCGGATTCGTCTTACAAAAAAATTTAAATGCAATATGTCATTAACATTTTGTATTCCGACACGAGTCTCGAGTTTGAGATCTAACGATCTGTGTTTGAGCATACTCACTACTAGACCACGAGGCAGTCTCTTGTGGCCAATACTTAGGAAACGGCATTACGAACTCCTGTGTTACCTGCAGGTGGAGTATTGGTGCTGCTCGGGAATTACACAGGCGATCGTTTAAACTTTGGAAAGGCGATCGAGAAAGCTAAAATATCTGGAATTAAGGTACAAATTATCTTCACTGTTCTATTACTTTTCAACAATCTAATAATATTTTATCTCAGGTTCAAAACTTTCTGTTGGTACGATTTGGACATTATTTTCCACTAATGATATCTTAGGTATACGCGAATGCTACACATTATAATAAAACTACTTAAACGGATTTTATCGCGGTTTATTAAGTATTTTGAAATCCCGATGTTTTGGGAGCTTAAAAGCCATGGGTGGACGGATGTGATAAATGTCCCGATTGCATAAGTTATTAAAAGTACGGGTATTTTTTTGAAAGTAGCTAAAGAAGTGTAGTTATAATATTTTCCCCTCATTGACAATTTGAATTTATAGATACAATTAATTTTATACATATTCGTACAAACATGGAGATCAGAAATGGTATAACATTTTTATATTGGTACATTTTCGCAGTAATTTTTATTTGTCAGGTGGAGGGTTTTATAGTGGGAGAAGATGTAGCTTCGAGCCATAACAAAACTGGAGGTCGCAGTATGTGTGGCGAAGTATTCTTGTACAAGGTAACCATAATATTACTTAAATTTATTAAACATATATTTTTAAACGATTTTCACAGCATGAATGACGCTTCTTTGGCTATTTTGGATATCCTGGCACCTGTACTTACTCATATTTTTAACTTTTCCATAAGCTACGGCGTCTTCCCGACTCTATGGAAAGATGCTAATATTATTCCTTTAACCACGTGCAATCGACCAAAATTAGTGATTGATTATCGTCCTATCTCAGTGTTACCATTTCTATCAAATGTTTTAGAACGTCTCTAGTACTATCAGCTCACAAATTATGTCAATAAATATAACACCTTAAACCCTTACAGTCGGGCTTCAGATCCGGTCATAGCACAACTACTGCTATGTTTAAGATCACTGAGGACATTCGCTATGCCATGGACAATAAACAGCTGTTTACTGTACTTACACTATTAGATTTTAGTAATGCTTTCAATTCAATTGATCATGATATCCTTATTAGTATATTACAGTCACTAAACTTCTCTTCTACTGTGATACAGTGGCTTCGTAACTACCTCGTGGGACGCCGACAGAGAGTAAAACGCAGGGAATTTTCTTGTCTCCTCTTCTTTTTATTCTTTTTATTAATAATATAACTTTATCTATTTCTTCCTCCTTTCACCTGTACGCCGATGACCTGCAAATTTATGCACGGTCAACTTTAGACGCTTTGCTCTCGGCTATTGACGCCATAAACAAAGATTTGGCTGTAATAGCTCAGCGGAGTAAATGGCATCGTCTAGTGATAAATCCTGTTAGGACTCAAACAATTATTATTAGTAGCCCTGGCATGATTTCCAGGATTGACAGGAGCACGCTCCCGCCGGTGATTTTAAACTGAATAACAATTCCCTTCTCTCAATCCGTAAAGAACCTTGGTGTATATTTGGACGAACACCTGGCCTGGACACATCACTTTAAGGAAGTTAGTAGGAGGGTTTTTCCGTCGTGGCATTCTTTAAGACGTCTATGTAACCTACTTCCTATTTGTACCAAAAAAAAAAAAAAACAATTTCTGAAGCGTTCCTAATATCTATATTTGATTATACACACACCTCGTTCGTAAACTTAACCAAGGAATAACTTAACAAGCTAGAGCGTCCTTAGAATTTGGCCATTAGAAACTCTTTTTTAAAATTTAGGCCGTTTGAAACTCGATTGGTTACCGGTTCGTGCTCGCCGTAATGTCCGGATGGTTACACTATTGTAGTCCATTTTTTTGACCCTAGAACGCCTGTATACTTAAAAGAAAAAAAATTATTTCGTACGTCCGATTGTAGAGAGTTAAGATTAATTGGCAACCTCTTTCTTGAAATACCTTTTCACAGTACTATTTTAAGTCCGCATTCACAGTTCGACCAATTTCACTTTGGAATGCCTTGCCTATCCTCGTTAAGCGCGCAAAGACTATTGACAATTTTAAAACATTAGTAAAAAAATCACTATTTGAACGGTCAAACGTAAAAGTACTTACGTAAAATTTTAGTACCTTCTAATCGCATTACAGACCATCCACAGATTGAATTTATTTGTGTTCAATGGTATTAATTTATTTTTATCTTAATCAAGAATCATCGGTATGTATATTTTATTGTATATATGTATTTGTATGTATATAGGTATATGTGTGTGTATATGTATATATGAGTGTGTGTATGTAGTATAGGTGTGCAAGTTATATATTTATTTTGTTTATTTATTTATTGATATATGGTTTTTTGGATTTTTGATTGTGCACCACCTACAATTATTTTATGTAATTTCCTATCTTTAAGACTTAGGTTGTCTGGTAGAAATTACTTTAAAGTAATAAGGCAGTCTTTGTGTGCATTTATATTTTATTTTGTATTGTACTTTATACATCGATTGTATGTGTTTCTTTTATATTGTGCGCAATAAAGAATATTTCATTTCATATTTTTACGTCTAAATGCTCTTGTGTAAGTTCCTAAGCCATAGGGCACAGGGCAGCAAACAATTTTCTATTAAATATAATTTATACACATATTAGCTATCTAAATTTGATTTATCCTTATACTTGACAATCCATAGGGCTCTGTAGAAGATAGGAGTTGCTACGAGCCCACTGCCTACTTACCTAAAGTACTACTACTGTAGTAAAGTACTGTAGGCATATGTAGCATTACATATAAATAGGAATACTTCTAGTTTGCTTACTACTAGGTCTGTTTTTCAGTTATGTGGAGCTATGTCAGCAACGGGATGTAATTTAGAGTCAATTCGCAATATGGCGGATGAAGTGAATAAAAACATGGCAACCCTCGGCGTGTGCTTGAGCGCATGTTCCCTGCCCGGTGAGTTGAAGATTTTTGTGTTCAGCAGTCCTGTCCAGCACATTATACATATATATATATATGCTTGTGACACAATGTATTAAGTTCTTACAAGGGAAATTTCGGTTAGAGAAGCATAGCTTAGCAATAGGTGCCTATGTTATGTAAGAATTATCTGAAATTGTTGTAATGATGTAATTTATTAGTTAGTTAGAAAATATTGTAGCTTTCTTCAGTAGGCGAATATAAAAGATCCTACAGATGTTTGTACAAATATAACACGGTTAATGAAATTTCAGGACAACCACCGCTATTTGAAATAGCTGACGATGAATTTGAACTGGGTGCCGGCGTTCACGGAGAGGCGGGTATTGAGAAGTTGAAAATGGGCACCGCCAAGGATACAGTCGTATTGATACTTGATAAAGTAATTCCAATATTTTTGAAGTGAAAAATTCTTTGTATGGTATCTTAACTTTTTAGAGATGTGAACCAACCTGTGAAGTCACGACGCTGTTACCAACACCGCCAGCATATACGATATCTATTCACAGATAGCGTTACATATCGCTAACTACTGCTTTGGTTTTAGAATAGAAATCCTTTTTAGGAATATGGTGATCTTTTGAAATGTATAAAGATTCATGTTTTGTTCAAGTTTTCACGTCAATCACCACTCCCGGAGTACGAGTTACTCTTTTTTTATTGTTAAACGCTGCTGGATCTAAGCTAAAAGAAAGCTATACCAAAACATTTCATAGGACTAGGAACATTTGGAATGTATGAAGAGTGCTTGATTAAAGCATTACGCCACTGTAGCAAGAAGGAAAGTTTGATTGAATGGAAAGAAGGAGGTATAGATGTCACCACTGTTGATAATTAGTACCTACATTTTGTTTGGTCATACTGTTAATTCTGTAGGAATTCGGAATTTTTGACTTAATCTGTTTACAGCCTTGAAGTACCTGTAGGGTTTACAGGCAAGGCTTTTTCTGTGAGCAATCGTTGGACCAACGGAAACTGTCAAAAAGGGGAGGGGGCTTAGAAATAATGGACTTAAGTAAGTTCAAATTTCGAGAAATAGCATGTAAGGTGACAAAAGAGGCCTGCCTGTACATATAGGCAACAAACTAATTTAACTATTGTTAACTACCACAAGTAAATTTTCAGATTATGAAACACCTGAAACTGCAGGCCGGTGACCGGGTGGCGGTGATGATTAATAACATGGGAGGCACATCTCTCATGGAAATGAATATAGTTGCAGCAGAGATAAAAGATTATTTAGGTAGATGTTGAATGTTGATACATGTTCGTCAATTGTAACGTTACTAATCTGTAGTAACCTGAAAGTACAAGTAACAATTACCTGACTACTACTTAAAAGAAAAAAACGGCAAATTGTAGTAAGAACCATCAATATTAAAGTTTTTCTGTAGGAGATAGTGGATGTGGACGAGAACGTCGTAAGTTGCAAATTAAGTAGGCGATTTGTGAAAAAAATGAATTAAAATGTTTTTTAAATATAATATATTAAGTTAAGCACACAACGTTACGATATTTTGTTCATAAATTTCAGATAGTAAAGAAATAATAGCGGAACGCGTATATTCGGGACATTTAAAGACCTCGTTAGAGATGCACGGCTTCCAAATATGTCTGCTGCACTTGATCGAGAGTGCGGGAGATTTGTGGCTTCAGTTGCTGGACGCACCCACCGAGGCGGTCGGCTGGACGGGCGGAGAGCTGTCAGTGAGGGAGGCAGGCCTCCAAGAAGCAGATGAATCCATGCTACAGAGTGATGGCAGAAAGGCAATCGTTTTCTGTATATTATGAAGTTATAACGTTTGCGCGCGAGTCCCCTGTTACGTACCTACCTTTTTTTGTTGACTCGGGAAACGCATTTCCGCGCCTTCACCGGTGCTGGGTGTGTGGGGCCCGAATACCCACAAAAACCACTGCGAGTGCCATCGGTGTCGCATTTGGTGAGATGCCCCAGAGCAACTACCATCAGGGCCCTTCGTCGACTAGTCAGTCCTTAAGGGACCAGCCTAGAGCATCTCCTCGGTTCAATTGGCTTCGCCTATGTTCACCCTCCCTGTTGCCTGCTACTGAGCCTCACCGCCACGAGAAGGCTTGAAACTTGATGGGACTACGTACCTACCTTTATTGACTCTAGTTAATCAATAATCATGTCTTTTGAGGAAGTTTTCCTTATACCTACGCACAAATTTAAAAAAATCACATATATTTAGTTGTGTTTAACACAACTAAACATACGTATATACGCTAGGCAGACATGTTTCCCGCCTTCGTTCCATACAGGTACCGAAACATCAACACGAACGCGATATCATACTATCACTTCACGGCGAGGTTATGTACCTAAGCGGGAACCGTCATCCTGGTCGATCCGATTAGGCTCCAGTAATGCAAGAACACTAATAATGCATATTGGCTTACGTAAAATTTGTACTCTGAAGTGATGTTCTTAAATTTGTGCGTAGGTATAAGGAAATACTTCCTCAAAAGACGTGATTATTGATTTAATGGATGGATCTGCTTTAGTAGATGCTAAACTTTTTCATGGGAATAATATTTCAGGTTAGTACTGGTGCGCCATTACCGGACAAAGAACAGAACATATTGCGTAAAAGTTTACAAGCCGCTTCTGAAATGCTCATCAAACATGAAAAGCTACTCAATAGACTAGACTCCGGATGTGGAGATGGTGACTGTGGAATAACGTTGAAAAAGTTTGGGAAAGGTACCTCTTGCGATTTTTTCGGTTTGCCAGATATTTATAATTTGGTGGACATGTCTGGCACATGGTTATACGTACTTAGATTAATAGGCCGGAACATGGTTACACTTAGACTATTAGGTCGCAGTTCACATATAGTCAGTATAGATCGCAAAGAAAAAAATGATAAGTAGGTCCTAGGAATACTTGCGATACTGCCACGCCTACATTCTACGCATTCTAAAACTACTCCCATCTTGGTGCTTGAACCATAATGGGACGGAGTTTTATTATTTTTACTGGTTTAGTAATTTATCATTCGAAATATTAATTTTATTTTAATGTAGCCGTCCTGTTGTATCTCGATGACGCGGTCTTGGAATATCCGTCGAATATGTTTTGGGAGCTGTCCGAGATGGCCGAGACTGACATGGGAGGAACTTCGGGAGGAATTTACAGCTTGGGATTATCGGCCGCTTCACAAGCAATGGACACGTAAGTAGATACATACATACAACTTTAAACATCTGCCATTAGCTACCATTTGTTTATACGACTATTGTATATGCCTATAATCTACTACTATAAACATGTACACATTGTGCAGTGGAAGCAAGGATAAGCCTAATACAGCTCCTTGGTATTGCTATGAGTGCTCGTCGGGCGGCGAGACTAGGTTTGGGGTGAAAAGGAGGACCGGATTGTTTGTTTCTTTTTATTTGTTAATAAGGGGCCTTGGAAGACTTCCAAGTAAATGACTTATCCCAAAATGCATTCGCAACACCAAAGGATATTCATTACTGGGTACAATATTTAAATATAACATAGTGGCAATACAAACAGACGCACCTGTCATATTTATCACGTCGCAACAATTGTGTTATATAAAAGAGATATTTTTTGTAGATTGAGTTCTAAGTTTGCGACTATAGTTTATTATTTTCAGTGTTAAATCGAATGACAGACATGGTTGGCTTTCTGCATGGGAGAGTGCGATGGCAGCCATTTCGAAATATGGAGGAGCGGAACCTGGGGACAGGACGATGGTAAAAATTTCGAGTTTTAACATCAAAAGTAAATACTGCCGATAGAAGTGAGAACATAAAATTACATAATGTCTTAAAATACTATAAGTAGCCTTTTAGTAGTAATAGTTCGATGTACATGGCACACGTGACAGCAGCTAACGCATAGCAGATACATAGTTATTACATTTGTCCGTGCCGCCGTTAATAAAGTTTTCACTTCACAAACGTCATCGCTAATTTATAAATGTGCACCATTTTGTTGTCAATCGTCGGCCATTTTGATTTTATATCACAACTTATTTGAATGTTTTTTTTCAGTTGGATACACTGCATGCCGGAGCTGTTGCGTTTAAAAAGAATATTGCCTCAGATCTGAAGATGTTAATACGAGAAGTCAGCGTGGCAGTTGAGGACGGTGCCAAAGCTACTGCTAACATGACTGCTAGGTTAGTAATTTTTTTTTTGGCATTAGTATCATGCATTTGCGTTGCCCTCCTTTCTTTCTCCCCTTCAATGGGCCACGGACTACTCAGAAATCGCAAGAAACGTGTCAGAATATCTATCTAGTAATCAATTTATGGGTATACCGTGTACGTGAGAGGATGTGCCTACCCAATTCGGCTGAAATGCACAATGGAACATGCCCGTCGTCAGAGTAGGGGATAAGGGCCCATGATAATAAAGTTAAATTAGCTGTTATAACTCTCACAACGCGATGCATCTTTCACAACTGCGGACGAGATCCTTTCGACCCTAAACCTTGTGTTATGTTTGTACATTGTCATAACCTCACACCACAACGAGCTCAATTATCCTTATCCACGACACCGCAACTTAAATGGCATCGTGCACGCGCCGTCCCACTAGAGTGGGGAGAGGGACCTCTTCCCCCTTTTTGGTCCCAAAAATAATCACTATAGGGTACGCCCACAATCAACCCGATTCATCTCTTCCCATCTGCGGGAAAAGAGGGGGGTCTGTCCCCCCATCGTCTCCCTAAACCTGAAGCCAAAAAATCTTCGTAGTCAGTCGAACTGTAGAGGCTGGACTAGCGCCGCCAACCAGTATTAGGTCCCTCCGAAAAAAAAAAACACAGCGTACGTCTAAGTCCGGAACCAGAATTTTAGTTATCTTTAGATCGGTAATCAATACAGCAGACAGATTAGTTTTAACAGATTTTAACATAACTTATGGGTATCTCATACACACATACTTTGGCTCATATTAGGATAACACACAAATTTCTTTCTACGTTATATAGAGCTGGTCGGGCGTCATACGTAGCGAGCAGCTACGTCAGCGAAGAGGACGCGGGGGCGCGAGCGGCCGCCATCTGGATACAAGCGATTTTGCGTGTCGTTGCTGAGGAATATTGAGTCTCCATTGTTTGGTTATTAAAGGTCTCAATTATACATTTGTATTTTTTTAAATATAATAGGGCGGGAAACGAGCAATCGGAGCCTTTTTACGACTACCGACGCCCGTCAATATCCACATAATTACTATGCAGATGCGTTGCCCCCTTTCCCCCAATGGGCCGGCGGCTACTCACGAACCGCGCGAGACGCCACTTAACCCGATGACTTCACTTTACGGCGGTATTATGTGAGCGAGAGGTACATCCCCGGTCGTGCCAGCCCAATTCCGTTGCATTGGAGAATGTAGTGTCATGAACCATGCGTGGCACTACCTCCTCCTATGCAGCATGACACTACCTCTTCCTAAATTCTTCCTATTGTATTTCTAATATAATTATTTACATAATATAGCATCTGTTTTATTCAAATGTATTTTCATTTCAGTATAACGTTGTTTTCACTTTAGTTAGATTAGGTAATACGCAACATATTTTTAATGTTCAGTTGAATTTGTTATATTCCTCCACTGTTGGTCATCTCCACAGACACACGACCTCATAACCCGGGTAGGGTCGACTATCCCCTCGGTAACGGGCCCGCAGCCGCGGGGAGTTCACGCGGATACGGTCTCCCGTCAAGTGGTCGCGCGTGTAGCGGGGCCAGGTCACGTAGATGAGCATGCGGTCCATTGTCTGCCCCATTGAACATAGCGCTCGACAATCGAACCACAAACTCAACCAGCGACTCTATCCGCAAGTCACGCGCGATCGCAGCATTGCGGACGTAGCGACCGGCACCCGTGATGACCCGTAGGGATATATTTATATTCCTCAATGCGGCGTGTGTGTGTGAGTCAAGCTAGGTTATGCCAGGAAGAGTGCATTCATAGTTCAGGTCATTGCTATAGGTACAATACATGTGTACACTACGATACGTTGCAATTGCAAGGGCGACCCGCGCGCCCTCACGTTGCGCCCTACAGCGCGGTATAAACAAATACTGTCAGGCATGTGGGTAGAGTATGTGTCAGGCATAGATGACGCTGTCACGTAATAAAAGCACGGTAGTTGCTTATTTGCCATTCACATATTTGCAACACAGGATGATCCTTGCCGATGTTTGAAAAACGTATCTCGATCACGGCGAAGTCAGCGATGAGTTATGCATTTATTTAAAATTAAATTCCATATAGTGCGACACTGAAGCTATTCAGAGCAACACTATAGTAATTTTCTAAGTACGTAATTTTTACCACGACTCTGTGGTTCTTTTCTGCCAGAACTTTCATACCCCTTCCTATATTGTTATACTTAAATTGTAAGCACCATAACCTTTGGTTTGGTGGGTGTGTCCAATACACACGTACATATGTCGGTAATCATTAGAAAGCTCCGATGGTCCACACAAGAATATAATACAATACAGCTATATGTAAGCTCAATAGAACCTATGTAAATGTTAG
The DNA here is from genome assembly GCA_017140195.1 of Eumaeus atala. Lineage (NCBI taxonomy): Eukaryota > Metazoa > Arthropoda > Insecta > Lepidoptera > Lycaenidae > Eumaeus > Eumaeus atala. The sequence goes on along the minus strand of JAFELO010000179.1, from coordinate 1,312,974 downwards.
GTCCTTACATATGAAATCGGCGTTTTGTATGGGAGAAACAAAGAGTCGAATATTTTTTTAAATATAACATATTTAATTAATGAAAGTATGGACCATTGTTTTCTATCATTATATCATTTGCCATCTCATAGACAGTTCATGGATCCCTTTACTAACGGACGGGAATCAATAAAATCTTTGAAGGCGATTTGGACTGTCCCATCGGAGTTGATTTTTTTCACTTGCAAGAAGCTTTCCAAATTTTGAAAAAAATGGTAATCTATTGGAGTAAGGTCCGGGGAGTACGGAGGGTGTCTTAGACTCTCTATTTGAAGCTCATCTAATTTGGTAGTCGTCTGTTGCGCAGTGTGTGGTCTAGTGTTGTCATGGAGCGATTGACCAGCCTAGGTTGTTTTGCAATTGCTGACAATGCCTAAACATCAACCGTAACAATCTGGCCAGATTTGAGAAAACTGTAATGAACAATACCGGCACTAGTCCACCAAATGCTTACAAGTAATTTTTTTTTGGGTTAATTTTCGCTTGGGGCAGGTTTTGGCTGGCTGGCCAGGGTCTAACCATTGCGCTGAGCTGAGCGCTTCCGATTATCGTAAATAATCCATTTTTCATCACAGGAAATGATTCGGTTTAAAATTCTCTCATTATTGTGCCGGTTTAGTAATGTAACGCAGCAGTCGACGCGCGTTTGCCGGCTTGCTTCAGTCAATTCGGGAGCTTTTTAATATTCCCAGTTTGCTTCAAGTGAATTAAAACAGTTTTATCAATAACATAGCAGCCTACAACTAACTCCGACGTGGTTTGCGATGGATCGCTTCCACAATAGCCTCCAATTCTTCTTTATCAACTTGGGTCTCATGCCGTCCACAATGCTTGTTCTGCAGGTCGAAATTTCCAGAACGAAAACGTTAGAACAATTGAGTCGTTTCCGCATCACTAGTGAAACGGCGGATCTCGTACTCGTAAATAATGCGATATTTTAAATTTTCCATTTGATAAAATGATTGACGCAAACAGAAAAAAACAAATGAATGACGGTCCTCGACGCACAAAATAGATAAATAAATAAATTTGAATTTGGAATTCCTTTCTAAAGTGGAGAAATTCGTGATTAAGGTGGCCAGTACGAAAAACGACAATTTCATATGTGACCGAATGATAATAAAACGGCGGAGTCTATTATTGCGCATACATAGTCTAGATACTTATTATTTATTTCAACGTAGAGATGACGTGCAGGTAGTTTCCGTGCAGCTTGATCCTTTGGCAATACGAAGAAATGTTGGCTCGCTATGGCTCTTCTGCCGCATTTTCAACGGGGAGTGATCCGAGGTTTTGTTCGAATTAATACCAGCAGCGGAATTACACTCTCGGACATCACGGCAGAACTCTAAGTTCCACCGTCACCACCTTGATGTCCCAACGTCTACAACTGTGCGTTTCAAGCGCAATTTCTTACCCCATACAACGTCGATGTAGAACCAGCTGCCACCGTCGGTATTTCCGAACCGATACGATATGGGGTTCTTTAAGAAAAGAGCTTACTCCCATCTTAAAGGACGGCAACGCGCCTGCATAGCCTCGGGTCATGCGGATGTCTATAGGCGGCGGTAGCTACCTACCACCTGCTCGTTTGCCCCTTATCCTATTGAAAAAAAGAACTTTTCAATCGAAGTTCATCTCACAGATTTACAAGTGTATAAATAAAAACGCATAGCTATTTTTTTATCATTATAATAAATAGGATATCCAACAATTGTGTGTGGACACTTTATAACATCTAAAATATATTTCATTTATTCATTCAGATATAACTTTACTAAAATAATTTGTAAGGTAATTCTCAGATTTGCGTTCATAGTGTCGAGCCCATTCAATTTGTTACATGAACCCAGTTGTGGACACTGGGCACACTTTGTACATTACATTATTGTCCGAAGGTGGCATGCATGCATGCATATCTTCAAGGTGTATACATAATATTATTAGCTTTGCCCGATTATTACAAGATACAAAGGCATTTGTATGACGTAAACACTTCTACTGAGAAATTTAACAAATTTCTTAGATTTTTGTAGCAAAATTGGCTTTTTACCTCATACTGCTGGACATAGATATCTCACACTTGGAGCGGCAAAAACTAAATCAGGTTTTTTGAATGTATTAAATTATACATGTCCCGGCACTGAACTGTAGCGCAGAGTTATATGTGGAGGGGTTAGCTGCGTATGTGTACGACGAATCGCAACTCCCGTCCGAAGCGCGACACCCTCCCGCGTCCCACCTTCGCCTCTGCGATACCGTATTTCGTAGTTATGCGGAATAACGTCAGCGCTGAGCTTTCGTTCCGGGGCCTATACGTACTTTCATGAACCAAAACAATGCTAGGTAAAATTACTATCATTTTACTTCAGTAAAGTATAACCTGATTCTGTTCAACTTCAGACAATCACCTTGTTATTATTTCAGTAAAGTGCAGACACGCCAAAAACGTCAGAACGATGAAGTAGCACCATGATCAAGATATGGCATCTTGTTATTCTATTTCTAAATTTATTCCATTTGTAACGAGTGTGAATTTTGCTGATCGCATTTCACATGTGGTTCTTGCGAAAAGGCAAATGTTATTCGTACGTACGTATTTTTCGTACTCAAATCCATTTCACTTAGAAACAATGGTTGGCTTGTTGTGTACCACCTATTGAATTTCAAAAATACATGATACACGATTTCATACTGAACTTGTCATTCTAAAGAGCACACAAACACATTCCTTGCGAAGTCAACATTACGCGCATGATTTAAATTATTTCACTGTGCGTAATTTTACATTGCGCACATTTTTTATACGATAATGTGTATCTTCGGATGTTTGTAAATCAATGGTATAGTGTATAATTTGGTAAATCAAAAGTATCGATGTAAACAAAATTCTTAGATTGCTCTTTTTTGAATTCAAACAGAGATTAGCCCAATTTGATAACCCGAATAGGGTTTTGTCATGAAAATGTATACGCGTGTTGGGCCTACAATAAACATCTCTCCTTCACTTTATCCCATCAAATATTCCTGCTATCGACGGGCATATTCATTATAAATTTTTGGTTTTGGTAATCCTAACGGTAAAAAAATGTGTAAAGTAGTTTAGCGTAAAAATATTATGAATATTTAATTATTTTCTCTTAATTCTTCTATTCGTGTTCACGATAAATCCTCCGTCTTCTGTCAATGGTGTGTTTGATTAAAACAAAGATGTGTTTACAGTTGACTTTTGAGTTATTTGAACCCTAAATAGAAGTAACCATGCCAATATACCAGTAGCCACGCGTTGCTGTAGAAATAAAAATATCGTGGTCATTCGTTGATATAAAGTATCTACTATATTATTAGTTTGACAAAATGACATATCTGAGCGAAAATCCAATAAAATCGGTTCAATTGTTTCGGAGCCAGAAGTCGACACGAGTTTTTATAATAAAAATCCCAATAGCACTTTGATCCGACTTAAGCACTCGAACCCCGGACATCTCGACTGTGGTTGAAGGCGCTTACCACTAGGTCACGTTGACAAATGGCAGGAGGTGGACACCGGATCCAACGTGTCCCCAGGGCTCCATGACTCTTATTGACGGAGGCCAAGACCAATTTTGGTATCCTGCGCCCGTCAAAGTAAATACCAGATCGCGAGGCAGGTAATACTAAATGTTTTAGAACCAGCTCTTTCATAACAACCACATGTGTGTAACATTTACTATCTATGAATAAGTTTGACGCATCTGCGAGAAGTGCATGAGGCATTGGACTAGAAGTCCCACTCCGTCGACTTTTCTATTTCCATCTCGGACATCTTCTCTTGTAGGAGGAGCGCTGATATGTCACCTGGAAGATACGATAATTAGCTTAATTGTTTCGAATAAAACATCAAGAAAAAAACATGGCTATAACACTAACATCAATAAAAAACGGATGGATGAAATGGATTTTATGCGAACTTGTATTTTTTTTTATAAATTTCCAGTTGATAAGATAAACTACGATTAATTTTACATATAAACAAGCGGGGAGGAATCGCTCAATAATTACATGATACCGCGAAACAAGCAATCGGGGCGAAGGAAATCGCATGCGACAGTTAACGGCCTTCGGTAGTCACCAAATGCGATTGCTCGTTTCTCCTGCTGTGCTTTTGAAAAGACCAACCTGGATCCGGTTTGATGGGTTTAACTCGTCCGATAAGACTCGGCAAGAAATCAGTCTTTCTGATCTGTTTGAAGAACGGGTGGTTCAACATCTGTGATGCTGACGGCCTGCGCTCCGGCTCTCTGCAATCACCATTCACGTCACTGACCACTGTGTTACAAACAGGCGCTCAAAAACCGGATAGACATGCTAGCACATTACATCTGTTACAGAGTAGTTCCTGTAACACTCGTAGAGCTACTGTTTGCACTCCTTTCAATCTGTTTCTACAGTTTTATTATGTATGTGTGTTTTATGCCAATCTAAACCTTTTAATTATTGTGAGTTTCATCATCATCATCATTATCAGCCCTTCGGGTCCACTGCTGGACGTATGCCTCTTTCAATGAACGCCAAGACGACTGATCTTCTGCTACAGGCATCCATCCCGGACCGGCTCCTCTGAGTACCATTGTGAGCTTACTCGATGTTAAGAAAATCATGTTTGTTGTTGATCTATAATTACGTTAAGTTCTGTCCTGAGTGAGTAAAAGAGAGTCCTAAAGTATTTTATTGTATTCGGAATGAGCTCTAGGATAAGCTTAAGAGGGTGAGAATAAATGTATAAAATAATATAATATAACAGCCTAAAATGGTCCGTATTTTTTTCTCAGTAATTATCTTTAGAATGCTACACCCTCACCTCTGCAGCGCCGCGTCTGCTAGTCGGTGGAAGTGGTCGGAGAGAGCGCGAGCCTCGTACACGCGGCGCAGCCGCCACACGCCCTCCGCGCTGTCGCCCACGCCACTGTCCGCCGCGTACGCGTCTGCACACACGCACATCATATATAACAAACATATACACACACACACATACGCCGTCCGTACAGTCACCCACGCCGGTGCCCGCCGTGTACGCGTCTGTACACACGCACATTATATTATATATATATACATATATACACGCCATCTGCTGTCACCCACATATTAGTTCACTTCTATGCATGCACCTACTTTTTTAATTCGACACGTGAAAGGAAAGGTGGGTATTTTAAATAAATGCATACTCTTGTCGTCTTCATCTATAGCTTGTGGGAAGGAGGAGCAGTCGAGCAGCTGCGGGCGGCTACCGCGCACCTTCTCCGTCAGCATAAGCGTAGATGGCACCTCCGAGAACGGCACCGCGCCGTTGGCGAGCTCGCACGCCAGCACCCCCACCGAATACATGTCTGACTGTTCGTCGTAGCCGCGCAGATTCTGGAGCGGACAAGTTTATATAATATAGTCAGTCCCGGTTACACCGCTTACTATTAAATGCTAACAGAAACTAAACGGCAGATAAACTACGGCTACTGGTTTCACAAGTTACAAATAGAAAAAAAAAACCGGCAAATTTGGTTAATTAAAAAAATAACAATTATTACCTTTATGTTGTGTTTAGAATCAAGCATCTATCGAGTCTACTAGAGACATAACCAAAAAAATAGACTTAAGGGTCGATCTCGCGACTGACTAATGTTTCGCTTTTGTAAATTTACCCGAATAAATAATACACTAATGTTATAAATGAAACTCAATAATATGAATTTTCTTTATCTCAGAGCTTGAAGTCAAAAGTCTTCAACCACTGCGTTTCCCCGTGACGGGGCCGAAACATGGCCTCCTAATTTAGGACTGGTCCGCAAGCTTGCGGTAGCTCAGCGTGCTATGGAACATACTACCTTGGGTGTTTACTTTGTCCGATTGAATTCGTAACGAATTCATAATTCAGAGAATCAAAATTTCCTATATCACGCGAAGAATAAGCTCGCTGAAATGGTAATGGGCTGGTCGCACACTCAGCAGAACAGATGGCAGATGGGGTACTAAGGTTCTGGAGTGGAGGTCGTATTTAGGAAAAGCAAGTATCGGTCGACCGTTCACCAGCTGGGAAGACAATATCCGTGCAGTGGCTGGTCCGGGATGGATGCGAATAGCAGAAGATCGGCCGTCTTGGCGTTCATTGAAAGGGGCCTATGTCCATCAGTGGACCGATAAGGGCCGATGATGATGGTTGACCTATAAACTTCTTACATGCCCACCAGATATTTCAATCACCTTTTAGTGACCATTGACATATTTGAATCTAACAATAATTGGTGAAACCAGCCTTTAAATAAGAATAATCACCTGCTCCAAGAGCTCCGGACTCAACCACATCAAGTTCGCATTATCATGATCCGGCGGTGGCAGACTGTGCAACTGCTTCTGCCTGCGCCCGCGCACCATCATGGACGCAGCACTTCTCAGTCCCGACAGACGTACGCTACCGTTCGTGTCCACTAGAACATGGCTCGCTCGTACGCTCCTGGAAAACATGACTGAATGAATGAAAACATGCATAGCACATTGGGAGAATTAAGCGATATTTTAATATGACAAGCTATGACCAGCAATTTCACAAAAGTTATTTAACTTTGGTGAAATTGCTATTCCAAGGGGGTGCCCTTGTTCTTGTTTTTTTTCGGGATAAAGCGTATCTTTACATTATTCTTGTCCCTGTGATGTTGATTGGTTTATTGTATCTGTGCCAAATTTCAACTAAAACCACTCAGAAGTTTTAGCATACAAGAGGCACAAACATACATACAAACTTTCTCATTTAGGATAGGATTGTCGTAATTGCGTGCCACTTTTGTACACCAATAAAACTCCGCACAACCAGAAGTCTGGCTACAACAGCTAGGCTTCATACTGAGACTCTATAACCGCAAGGTCCCTCCCCTCCTTCTGCTGGCCGAATTCTGCTATGTAGCAACGGCTCTATGTAAGAATTACAAAGGAGAAACATATGAGTTTAGAAATAAATGTTTGACACATATTTTTATAGGGCCAGTACAACACAAAAACCACAGGTAACGTTTTTGCCACTTTCGTTTCCAATTCGATGTTATAGTGTTGTTATTGTGTATTCGAGTGCTGGTAGAACTCGAATATACAACATCACCATTATGCATACTAATCAATTTGTTCATAAAGTTTATGAGTAGATCATATATTATAATGTATGAAATATTTTAAAAATACTGTATAACTTACCTATGTATATAAAATTGTTTGTGTAAATATTGTAATCCTAATAAAACATCTCTAAGTATTAGTGCACATGCCAATTCTGGTAATCCTTCTTGGAAATATCTGTCTAGTATGTCTCTACACGAGCCTAGACTCATGAGTGGAGACACAACATACAGTTCTGGTCCATGTACAAACGATGTGAAGTACGGAAGAATATTTTGGTGCTGCAGTTCTTTTCTTGTTAAAATATCTTGCTACAAAAACATGAATATCTAAAACTATGCAGTAAGCATTAATAGCATATTAGGTTTGTTACAGCATGTTAATTTTTTATCTTATACTCTCTGTAACATGGTAATCTATGTGAACACAATGATCTATTTTGCTGGTGTTTTTCTGTTTTATCTCGTGAGGAGGGGGTGCTCATTTGTCTCTCTGCAATCAGGAGTGAATCTCACAATTAGAGTAGGAAAACTAGGACGTCTCAGTCTTTTATGTGTGAATCTACCTGTTAATACTGGATGCCCTTGCCTATTTAGCTTTTGCTGAATTTTCCTATCACTCATTTTGCTGTTTTCAGTTTTAAGACCTTATGTATGTTTGTTGCTCACATGGTATGGTTTATCTAGCATGTATTGGAGTGTTTCACTTTGAAACCTTTTGAGTATTTCTATATTACACCTAGCAGTACCCCACAACTGGAATCCATATGTCACTATTGACTGGAGTTGATTGAATTTTGATTCTGAATTTTTTCATTTGAGTTGATTGAATTTTGATCTTGAACGGATAATTGGATTGACTGATCTTGTTGTTTCTACTCAAACTAGTTTTAGGACCAATCAAACATCACATGGATTTGATTTTACAGCATGGCATTAACAATATACTATTCATCCTCAAGCACAATTACATACAAGAGATCATTGTTACGAGCCTGATGTTGTCCACTGCTGGATATAAGGAGACTGCCTCCAGCTTCACAGCCACATTACTATATCCTTTGCACACAAGAGAACAGAACATAATATATGCTAACCGGCAAGTGAATGAGATCACTTACTTTTAATTAAACAATAATAATTACACTCTTACCAGTTTTACATTGGAAATACATTCTATATTCAATCGGGGTGTTATTCAATAAACCTACAACATATCTACAAGCTAAAAGGATTACATAAGTCATTATAACTCAATAGGTTATAGGTGAGAGTTTTACCATAATTAGACATTTTCACTATATTTGTTAGTTGTTGAAACTGTTTTGTTTGTTAAGCACAAACATAATTACATGCTTATAATAAATATAACAATAGTAAGCAAGTCTATTGTCTCCTCATAAACACTACAAGTAAACAAAAATTATGCTGGATAAGACATTATAAGGCCACAAATAATGTAATTAATAGTTATCAGTTTAAAACAAATTATAAATAATCTCTTACAATGTTTTGATTATTGTCAACATGAATAATGTTAGAGTAACACTTTTTTTATTAATTTTTTAAACTTACAGACGAGCTTCTGCACCTATAATATGAATATCTCATAGAACTAATATTGCTGGAATGGCTTCTTTGGAACATTATAACACAAAAGAATTTAATTTGAATTATATTGAGCTTACAGGAGAACTAGTGTAATATCAATCAATCATTTCAGAAGATTATAATTGAAATTATCTTAATGTCACCTTACTTCTTACTAAGAAAAGTTTGAATGTATTTTTGGATGTTTGTTACTCAAACACAATATCTACTATACATATTTAGATAAAATTTGGCATAAACAGTCTGGAATGCCACACACTGCTACTACTATTTATTCTTTTTAAATTTATCTTCCATTTGTCCATTGTATGATATGCATTATGCTCTTTTTCGTTTTGTAGTATTTTTATGGCTTAATTATAGTTTCTGTTTACTTTGTTGTGCACCCCCTTTTTTCTCCATGCAATACTTCTAATACATAGATGGTTGCCTGGATGATATTGCTCTAAAGCAATAAGGCCGCCACATTGTACATGTTTTTATTTATTTTATGTTTCATGTCTTTTTTTGTGGTGTGTTTTATTTTTAAAAAAGTTTTATTTATTAATATTATTATTTATTACTTATTAAGTGAGTAAGAGATACTTAATGGTGAGATTTGTTTATTTTGAGACTTATTACACCATAACTCATTTAACATCCGATAATAAAACAACACTTTTGAGCTTTTCATACAAATCTGGAGGACAGTTATAGACAAAGGTCTCTATAACATAATAAATATATATGGATAAAAAGCTGAACCATTTCACACACTTTTTTAATACAACCTACATTGGGAATGTGAGGCAGATGTAGATGTCCAAAATCAAAATTGGTTGACGGGTCCTTTATGTGTAAGCCTCATTCACTAATTCTAATTTTGTGAATAGGCTATTAAAATGGCCTCAAATGTAAACCTAAACTCATTTTTCAAGCAGTGAAATAATTTTAATACAAACTTAACTAATTTGATGATAAAGATACTATTTGTTATAAGACCAAATTAAAAAAAACAGTATATTTACCTGTATCAAATTGGCCTTTTCTTTCGACTTATCAACAAAGTATCTTTTAATGGCCACATTTTGGTTGTAGGGCTTGTAAACAGCCGAATATACAACAGCTACACCCCCGCAGCACTCAGCTATGATTGAAGTCAGCTGGTAGTCATTTAAATCAGGGTTAAACATTTCCCTCGGGGTCAAAGTCAAAAATACTTCTGAACAAAATCTTTCTGTACTGGTCAATTTATTATGTACAAATATATTTTATTCATGATATGAATATTAATTTGCACTATTTAAAGATTACATTCACTGCGCCAAAGCTTTAGAATGTATGAAATAAATATCAACAACAAACATACCTACATGAAAAATAATCTTTTGACTTTTAGTCCGGAGTAATCAAGTTTGAATTTTGAAGTACCGTCAAATTGACATTGACATTTATGTAATCGTTTGTAAACTTTAAATTAATCATTAAAACAGTAAAGTACCTAATTAGCAAACTTACTTTGATATGTTTGATCAGTTAAATTTTACTTTTAAATTAAAATGGATCACAAGAAAAATTGAATAACTTTTAAAAAAAATGTGTCAAATATCAATAAAAACCACAACTATATTATTCTCCCTTCTGTGCACATATTCTAAATATTATCGACTTCTGCGGTGAAAATATAATGTAACATAATATTATAATGTGAATTGTTCTAAACTTTGCTGACTTTGTTTGCTTGTTTTTTACCTTATTTATTTTTCTCTCACACACGTTTAATTTTTATATTCAGCGCACTGTTTAAAATCTTACCGCCTTGCAATACCAGCACCACCTTTTCTGGACTTTAGACACTTTTACAAGCAAAAATATCCACTCGCTCTAGGCAACCGTATAGAAAGAATTTCGAAAACACCTAAGTCAAATCTTAAAAACCTATTCTGATACATATTATTTGGAATCAGAATTGCGTTCTCAATATGCTCCGTGATTTTTTTCAGTGTATTAAAACATTCTGTATAGTTTAAATTTCAGTTATTGTAGACAAAAATCACAAGCGATTTTTAACGAAAACATTTAGATTTTAATACAAACTTAACTAATTTGATGATAAAGATACTATTTGTTATAAGACCAAATTAAAAAAACAGTATATTTACCTGTATCAAATTGGCCTTTTCTTTCGACTTATCAACAAAGTATCTTTTAATGGCCACATTTTGGTTGTAGGGCTTGTAAACAGCCGAATATACAACAGCTACACCCCCGCAGCACAGATTTTTAACGAAAACATTGTAATCGTCGCCGAATTTAGGGCCACCTTAATATACCGATAGCGTGTGGTCGAGGTCAAAGACCCTAGCGGCCAGCTATGTACGGGCGACTAGCGGCCGCTCGGTGTAGGTTACTAGATAATGAGAATTTAAAAAACAATAAGGTTTACTAGGAAAAATATTTTTTACATCTTTGGTATCAGAATCGGATACTAAATATAATGCTCTGTGATTTTGTACAGTTGATAAAATATAGAAAGGTTGATATATAGAAAGTAGAATTTACTTTAAAAGTGCTGGAGGATGGAGTTTACTATGAGTTTATAATGAAAAATATATGACGAGTAAAGTCGTGTGAATATAGAGCTGAGCGCAACTGTTAACCGCGCTTACTTGGTAAGCCAAGCTCTTCCGCGCTGTTAACTTTAGAATCATGTTTCTTTTTATGGAGTAAAATCCAGTCGCGTGTCGAATCTTTTTTCAAATAGACTGTCACATAAAAAATATAGAATAAAAATATGCGAAGGCAACTCGACTGATTTTGTTTTCGTCGAGAAACCCTTTTATCTAAATATAAACAATTCTTCCGTTACCGAGTGACTGATTGACTGCCCCATATGCAACACACAAATGAAACTACGGTGCCTAGAAACATGAAATTTGTTACAGAGATTCCTTTCATGATGTAAGTGACAATGGGGTGTGGAGGGTGGGGCGACGTTTATATTGTGGAATTTTTAAATGTCACGCGGATATATTATTATATTTTTTGGCATTGTGCCACAAATAAAAGAAAGAAGAAACTGAAATGTTGTATGCGCCATGCGGCTAGTCTAGACAGTATTGGAAGTAATAAATATGTTTAATGGCCTTATATGACACTGTACTATAATTTACAGTAGCTTTGTTCTAATTGTATTTAATAAATAATTCTATTTTATAGCAGATTTAACAGAAATGTACGAAGTTGAAATATACATTTTCCGTCAAAATCTAAATAATTTTGGATGCTTGAATTTTGGGCCATATAGCCTAACCCTAATGATTCAATTTCAGATCCCACACTCAACATGATATGTTGAGCTTACAACCGTCTGCGGTCATTTGTCTTGGGCTAAAAACAGATAGAATGTCTGAAAACTATGGTATTGGTATGGGGCCGCCCACCCCAAGGGGGTGGAAAAACATAATATGCATATTGGCCCCCTTAGTAAAGATGCTGATAACCTTCTTCTTTTTGAAACTGCTACTATGCCGTTTTATCGATAATTATCGTAAAGCCGTCATCACTCTTGTTCAACTCACATCATTCAATTTCCTCATGCTGAGATGTAGGCTAACCTATCGATGTTTTTTTCGTGCCTGTGATAAAAATAAAAAGGTCTAGCGGATATCGATAATATCTGTTAGTGTGAACTGTATATTTCCATGTTACGTTTATATTTTTGAAATAAAACTTCGTTTTGTTGTTGACGCGGAGAAACGCATTTACACGCCTTCACTGGCCCTGGGTGGGGTCCAGTGGTGTGTGGGGCTCGCAGCACATTATATAATGCCGAATACCTACAAAAACCACCGCGAGTGCCACCGGTACCGCCTTTGGTGAGGTGCCCCCGGAACAATAAATCAGGGCACCTCGACGGCAAGTCAGCCCTCGGAGGGATCGACGCCACCTCCACAGATGGGATTGTCCCGCACCACAGGACAAACCCACTTTTTTGACTTTGGGACAGTGCAATGGGGGAGGTTGCCGTCCTCGCCCCTTGCCCGTGCGCAAAAGCGCCGCCACTTTTTGCTCTTTTGTCCCCTCTTCTTATAAGAGGGGTACTAAGAGCAGCCACCTCTTCGGTTCAATTCGCTTCGCCCAAGATGTCTCGGATCACCGTAGCCTACTGAGCCCCACCGCCACGACAAGGCTTGAACCATGGTGGGGAAGTTGAAAGAACATAAGCTAGTATCTAGCTATAGTATACAGTATATATCTCCATATACAGTAGCGAGCACTCGCTTTCTTTCTCTCTTCTTCTCCACAGCCAGTGCATGAAGTGAAGTTAAGTTTTATTTCAGTCGTGTGGTCTCAAGCACAATCGTATTTTTTGTCAATGAGCTTAAGTCAGAATGGCTGCTACCAGAACAGACTGGAGTCAGAGGATCTGCTGTAGGAAAACTTTGGGGATCATACTTGATGAAAAAAATGGATATGTGTGCCCGTTTGAAAGTCAAGGGGCTTCCGCCCCGCATCTTAATGTCGGGGTTTCTGATTGACCGTGAGACTTTCAAGCCTCGTCTTGTGGCCATGGGGACAAGCAGCGGATATGAAGACGGTTTAGAGTACTGGCAGTTCATATACGTAATTACTATCGTATATTTATCTGTTTCGTCAGCAAAGATTATGACGATGGATTGCTCCAGTGTAACCGGCTGTAGTTACAGGATCGAGAGCGTTGCCGAGGATGTCTCATGCGTGGGGTACAACCTTGTAAGTGGTGGCAGTTTGGTGTCCCACTATAATCGAATTCTTATGATGCACGGCACTTTCGAAGACCTGTGCTGTAAATTACTAAACCGCTGAAGGTAATTTAAGCTCTGTGTGGAGATCTACGTTAGCAAAGTAGTATAGATAGTATAGACTACGGTTGTCTTTAAGCTGTTTCGCTGAAGCCTATGAGGGGGAGAGGGATCCGATGAGAATGGGTGTTATATGAGCGAACACTGGCGCAGGAGAATTGGACGTAAGCAAGTGTTCTGTGCATGTGCAAGATCTGTAACTTCGTCAAATATCCTTTACCAGTCTACTTCTTCTGCATACATTCATTGGACACGTGAATTTGTAGGGTTTTTTTTATAGTAAACGAGAAATCGGAGCCTTTTGACCACAACCGGCGCCTATTAACATCCGCATTATTGTCATGCATATGTATTGCATTGCCCTTATGTGATTTGGTAGACTTTGTATATGTGAGATTTACTTGAATCATTAGGCCAGAATTCACAGTCGAATGTATGGCTTTGACCTTATCGAGAAGACTGATGGTAGAAAAGATACAACACAGTGGCCTGATGCTATGCAGATGCGTTGCCTTACTCCAGCATCGGTAGTGTTTGACCGAATTCCGTCCAGGACTGCGTGACCTGGATGAGGAGTTTATATATACTTACAGTATTTCTGTTGAATTTTATATTCAATAAATTCGATGTATGGCATATGTAGGCTTGTGTCTACCTACATTTAATAATTTTATAACGGAATTACTTTGCGTAGTTGTATCACAGTAATTAACCCGTAAGTACGTAACACGAGCCCTTCCACGGAACATTACACGGGGCTAATGTGGTGTCATTATTATTATTAGCATAAGATTTATTTAATATATTTACATAACAATTACAATCAAGCGCAATACCAAATAAAGACCACTAAAATATGTTGCCAGCGGGCCGAATGCAAAATTTCTATCCGATAAAATAAAAAACGGTAATTCCTATATATATGCTGCGCGACCGCATCTCGCATTCGCTTTATACGATGTACTCACTTCTATATAAAACCGGGGCGAGAGCCAAGTTCTAAAATTAAAGATCGAAAGCGCCCGATCGCCGCCCGCCCGCCCCAGTCCACCGACAACTGCCGTCGACATTCCCAAAACCATCGAACGCGCGGTACCGAAAATTCCGTCGCATACGGAGTAAAAAAAAAATCGAACACCAAATTTGGGGTTTGATCTGTGATAGTGACCGTGGAAGTGCCTAGTGCTTTGTGGATTGAACTATCTTTGTAACCGGTATGTGTATTGTCATATTTGTAACCAGTTGCTTCAAGTAATACGCTTGGCTAAGTACGTTTAGCACGTGTTTCCAACCAGTGTTAAGTTACAACATATGTGCACGTAACCTAATTTTACTCATCAACATTACGTCTTGTTTTATATTTATTACACTTTGCTTTCATATTCGGTTGTACACCCGGTGTTTTCATAACCTTAAAATCAGGAAAGCTTTTTAGTCTGTGCATTTTCGTACTATGTTTGTCTTCTATATTTTTCTGCTTCCAACTACTTTTATGATTTTGTGTCATAATTTAAATTTTATTTATTAAATTATATTAAATAACCCATTCGATAGTTGATGCTATTTTTGAATTACGAATGACGTAGAAAAAACAACTTACCTACTGGAAATTATGACGGATATATGAGACTATCGGTATAATCATCCGCAGGTCTTCCGCTACAATTTTTAAATGTTAGAGAGAAAACCGACACAAAAATAGGTTTTTTATTACATTAAATTTCTATGTATGTATATGATTTCCGAAGATATTATTAACATAGATACAAATTAGTTGAAAGTTTCACCTATGTTAACCAATTCAACTATTTTTTGTCTAATAATTTATTACGAATGTTTCAAAGACTCGACAATTTTTAAGGAATTTTTATAATAATTATTATTTATTGTAAATTTCTATAAAGACAATACATATTACAATTTAATTTCCAAAAATAGATTCAACAAATTCCTATTCAAATTTGATTGTAATGTTAAATTTTACAAGTCTAAATTAGGAAAATTAGCATGCGATTGTACGCATGCTAATTTTCTTACTGCATTGCGTCACCACATGAAAAATTAATATTGCCGCAATGTCTAGACTGGATGTTGGACGACGAAACTCTCTTGTATCGATTTAGAACCTTGTCGCTCCCATAATCCATACGCAATCCTTCTTGTAACAATGTTATACGCTGCTTCTTACGATTTTGTAGTTTAACAGAATTAGCGTAGGTAAAGAAGTTGCAACACCATTTACCTATAATTAATTTGACTTCTAAAATCATAATTTATATCTATACATATTAAAAACCAAAGTTACCAAAAGCTGTCTATATGATCTGGAATTTTCATGCGGTTTACACTCACAGAAGATGATCCTTGAGGTAGGTCTTAGTGTATATTTGGTTAAGGTGAAGAGCGCTGGTTGAATGTAAAGGTAATTTTCATTGTGATCAAAATACGAATTGCCTGGGCCATGGTATATAGGTAACCTGGCGTTGAAAATAATGAATTAAATTCCATTATTATTTACTTCCATTACCTGACCTGAAGAAATTACTGCACAGACAGTGCTTACCTGAAGAAATTACTGCACAGACAGTGTTTACCTATGCGGCTATGAATATATGTAATGTGTGTAATGTACATACATTGTTATTACATAATAATGTAAACACTTTTCGTAGAATGATTGGCTCTTTACATAACAAAATGAATATTATGATAGAGAACACAGTGTTTTGAGTTCTATGTCATAACATTAAAGTTGCTGTTCTGCCATAAATTAGGGTTAAAATGTATTCAATACATTACTATGTATCAGAGCTAGTGCTCCGTCCTACGATTTCACGCGTGTAAAATCTGTCCCATGGGAACAATTTATTCTGTTAGGGAATGAAAATATTTCTATGTTCTTCTAGATTGTAATATAGCTGCGACTAATTTTAACCAAACTCATTTAATAGTTTTCTTGCGAATGAAAGGTACCTCCCGTTCACATGACACCGCCGTAAACTGATAGCTACACTGTGGCGTTTTATGGGCTTTCTAAGGAGCTGGTAGCTCATTTGAGGGGAGGACGAAAGAAGGGCAACGCATCTGCATGACAATAATGCGGATGTCTATGGGCGTCGGCAGTCGTCAAAAGGCTCAGATCGCTCGTTTCCCCCATATAGTATGAAAAAATATATACTTTCGTATTTACGTGTCATTACACATGTAATTCTTTAAGTAAATTACAAGTAATTCAGCAGTAAGCACGGAGTTTATATAACGTAAACAACGTAATGTGAAAATGTTAACTAATTCGATCGGGAGTAGGCTTTGGGCACGTGAGCTGTACGGCCGAGTAGCTGCCGCTCGGTCGGGGTGATTGTATAGTAAGAATTTCAAAGGAAAATTTTTCAGATTTGGATTTTCATATTCGTAATCAGCATGTCTGTGTGTACAGTGTCTTAAAAACAGCCAGTATATGGCCCTATACTTAGGCTGCAAAGAAAAATCCATAGCTGTAAGTTTAAATCCTAACATTTTACCTATAGTCATTAAAAATTGAAAAATGTGGAATTGAAAAGCATTCAAATTGTATAGGTAGGTGTAAAAAGTAGGCACACCAATTACCAATATTTTAATAATAATCTTAACCAGCTAAGTATGGACTTTATTACTAGCTACCAGTTGAGTTATGGTTGGCTAATCTATAAATAATTATACGAAGAATCCATATGACTTCGTCGTTAGTTTAATTCGGTAACCCTAATTGCTTCTTAGAAAGATATCCTCGTACGCTTGAAGACATAATATTAAGCCATTTTGGGATTATTTGACATCAAGTTTCAGCTACTTATATTATCTAGGGAAGATACTTCCAGGGACCACCAGTGCTCCGTGGACTGCCGGTTAGGAACAATGATGAAGGGTTTCGTGCTTTAGGCGTAACAGGTTTGAGTATCGTTTGTTGTACCGTAAAATATACACTTGTAATGACACATACCGTGCAGTGCGCAAATACCGCATTCACATGTGAACTTTTTTTTCCTAAGCCCGTACTAGTGTTGGCGATACTATTGCATTGCCATAACAGTCCAACGGATCGTATAGGCACGAAAGGAGATATAGAGTCGAGCTTGGTATGGTCTTTATGTCAGGATTTAATTCTATTAAAGTAAAGTATTTCATCATCATCGTCATCACTATCATCCCGTATCGGCCCACTGCTGGACATAGGCCTCTTTCAATGATTCAACTCAATCAAAGTATTTATATTTATGAAATTCAAATCCTAAAGTGTCTGTGTTGGGGTGGCCCAAAAATACCCTCACCCTCAATCCAAGCCACAATCCACCTTCAAATCAGGAGTGACGTAATAGTCGTGAAATGGACGGGAGCATCGGATAGCGGTCGCGCCGAGTGATGACGGTGCCATCAATCGGATCATCGACAGGCAGCAGTGGCGCCGGTCCGAGACCTAATCAGCGATCATGCCTACTCAGTACCGTCTACTACTTCTTTACCTCCAATGGACGACAGCAACAGAATTCGGCCCCTAGTTCCCGGTAGTTCCATTAGTCCCGGCCACGATAGCGGCCACGGTAACGGTGGAGCGAGGAGTGCTAAGAATGTCCGGGCCACGAATCGCTAGCACCGATTTGACATGGCTACGTATAACGGGGCTATGTGAAGTCCGAAGAAAAGGCGAGGACACCATAACTCTGTCATCGGGTCACCTATTCTACTTCAGGGAAGGCGACACTCCATCACAAGGCGGCGTGAGATTCCTCGTGAATAAGTCCCTCGTCAAAATCTCTAGTATGTCGGGTAGGGTGGCGTGTCTTAAACTTAAGCTCACTAAAAGGTATAGCCTCAAAGTGATACAAGCATACGCATCAACATCGACACATTCCATGATGACGTGGAGGCAACTTATGAGGATGTCTCAAGGCCTTACATGGAACATGTAGGCTCACTTCAATATCCAATGTTTAATTCCAAGGGAGTAAGAAACGGTGTCGAATCGAGCCTGGGACCACATGAAGTCGGAAGTCGAAATCGCAGGGGGCAAATGCTGGTAAACTTCCCATAGAAAGGGGGCCTCCTCTGAATGAACTCCTATTTTAAGAAGAAGCCCCATAGGAAGTGGACACTGCAGAGCCCCGCTACTGTGACAAGGATCGAGATTGACTTTATTATGACGGACCGAAAGCATATACTAAGGGATGTCTCCGTGATCATCAGGTATAAAACAGAAAGTGATCACCGACTGGTTAGAGGCTCTCTGAATACAGGCTTTCGATGCGAGCGTGTCCGATTACTACAGTCGACACTCCGATCTAAATTCCGACGAACCATGGCAGGTTCCGAAAAAAATCTAACTGTAATTAAAAAACCGGTTCGATGCCCTAGATATATCGGAAACTACTACTACTACTATTTTGTCCTTCTTGGGGGCGTACCTTCCAAGGCATGGCTTGGAAGTGATGTTGTTTTGTTTTTTAAGAAGGGTGACAAATCACTTCTTCAAAATTACAGACCAATTTCACTTTTTGACCATATTTACAAGTTGTTCTCAAGAGTCTTGACGAATCGTCTCACCACAAAGCTTGACAAATTCCAGCCACCGGAGCAGGCTGGGTTTCGCAGAGGATTCGGACCACATTTTCACAATAAGGCAGGTTGTACAGAAGACACATGAGTACAATCAGCCACTGTGCTTTGCCTTTGTGGACTATGAGAAAACTTTTGACTCTGTCGAAATTGGCGATACGTCGAATTACTGAGAGCATTGTATGACGCTCCTGTTATGTCCGTTCTGATTCCGAGATGTTAAACAAGGCCAATCCAGTTACATTGGGGAGTGCGATATGGGGATGTTATTTCCCCGAAACTGTTCACTAATGCTTCAGAGGACGTCTTTAAGACTTTCAACTCGGCAGCGTGGGGCGTAAATGTTAACGGCGAGAATCACTCGCATCTTCGTTTCGCCGACGATATCGTTGTGTTGGTTGAATCGTTGGAGAGCTTGCAGGAAATGTTGCAAAGTATAAATTAATCTTCCTGACGTATTGGCCTTAGGATAGACTTGGACAAGACAAAGGTCTTGTTCAACGAAGAAATTCTCCCTAGGCAGGTCAACGTCGATGGTGTTATTTTCGAAGTCGTAGACGAATACGTCTACCTCGGGCAACTATTGCAATTAGGTAGGTATAACTTCGATAAGGAAGTCGATGTAAGGATTCCCTTGGGTTGGGCAGCAATCCGGAAGCTTCGTCACATTCTCACGTCGCATATACCGCAGAGCTTGAATACAAATTCTTTAACCAATGCGTTCTCTCCGTGATGACCCACGGGGCCGAAGCAAGCCCTCTCAATTTAGGACTGCGATCGCTAAACGGGCTGTTGAACGTGCTATGTTGGATGCTTCTCTGTCCGACAGAATTTGAAACGAAATCATACGGCAGAAACTAAAATATCCGATATAACGCGATGAATAGGCACGCTAAAGTGGCAATGGGCTGGTCACACATTCAGAAAAACAGATGACAGATTGGCCAGTAAGGTTCTGGAGGCCGCGTTATCCAAAACGAAGTGTTCGTCGACCGTTCACCGGTTGTGAAGATGATCTCCGTGCAATAGCCGGTCCGGGGTGGATGCGAGTAGCAGGAGATCGGTCGTGTTGGCGTTCATTGAAGGAGGCCTATGTCCAGTAGTGAACCGGTAAGGGCTGATAATGATAATGGTGAAATCCTATAATGCGTAGTCGATAACATATCACTTGTTTGTATACATTTCCGTGGTGCTTAGCAGCTGGGCTTCACATGGCTGGCTGCCCTCTTTTCTCGGCTTGTACAAGTCTCTGCAATATTGTACTGCCTCCGCTTTAGTTAGGGAGGGACACTTACCCACCTCTACAAGATAGAAGTTGTTGTCGGCCTCGTCAGTCCTGATTATCTCGATGCAGCTATGTCGTTACCTATCCTTCCTCTTCGCGTGCCATGTATGCGCGAATGTCTTCAATTGTCTAAAGCTCTGTTCCGTTGCGACCAAATCCTGGTAAGAGACTGGGCCCACTGTCACATTCCCACAGTACATCGTCTCTGGTTTCTGCTTCATGACCTCAAGGACATGATGGCAGGTCACATAACGCCACCCCGTTCAGGCGACCTCTAAAGCACCCGTGCCCTTTTAGCATCTGTGAAATAACGTACTCAGGTTCCACCATTGATATGCCAGACGCGTTGTAACTTCTGGAAAGAACCAGTACAGCTCCCTCCCGTCGCCACACGCGGCCCAGCGTGACTGCCAAGTGGATATGACGTCATGCGCGATTGCGCTTTTCCTTTTCTTACGCTCCTTGCCCTTGATCCCCCATCCCTTGATTAGGAAGGACATTGGAATTACTTCCTACTCGTCCTACTTTCTTCTGGTTAAATTCGTTGCGGGTCCCAAGACAGTTTTAGCTTTTCCCTCGGGCTCCCCGCGATCATATCAATTATTCATAATGAATGACGCTGTCGATCCTGGGTAGCAGGCCCAGGGCATAAAAAGTGAAATCCAATCAACGAAAAACATGTAAGTAGTTCCATGATATGGTTTATGACGTCAACCTTACGTTTGTTGATAAAACTAATACCTCCATTTAACGCGAATTGAATAAGTGTTAGTGTGAAGTAAGCGTTGAAATGGGTTTATTTACGTGACTCCGTTCTGAAAGTTCGTTGCGAATTTTCTAGACTCACAAATTTTAATCCAAATTATTATATTTGTTGTTTTGGTTTCTGGATCTTTGGTAGTTCAGCTGAATGCTTGGTAGTTCCTTTGTGGCTGTATAAATATTACGACGTTTTTATTGATGCTTAGATTAGAGCAAGTTTATTTCTGACGCTGACACCCACTGCTGCAGCACTATACTCAGCAATCCGAAAGCAAGCGTGTTCACCATCAAGAATATTCAGGACGCCTCACGAAGTTTCATAGACGGTTCAAACTTCAAAAAGAAGTGCGACACAAAAATACTTGACACACGCACACCTTTTGTAATATAGATAGAATTGTATGGACATTAGACTGATTTCGAAATTATAATATCGTAATTATAAATAAAACTACGGAGTCTGCCATGCTACACACATAAGAAATAACTTCCTTTCTTTAATCAATATTAGTGACAAAGTCCTAGGCCGTAATTGTTAATATGTAATGAATATTTATTATTAGACTTAAGCTCAAACGCATTATTAAAAAGCAACATATTAGTCACTACCCGAATTTCATCATCTACGTTTTTATTTTACATCAATGGCCACGCCACGCTGAGTAGTCGTTTCATCTTGTGTAAGTTAAATGTTTTCCATTTATTAAACCGTCAGCTAAAAAGTAACAATTACATGTACAGACGTCTCATGGCCACAATGCGCCCTACAGCTATGTCAATCTGTCCGGAATGGTTTTTTTGGTCTATTTAACGTCTTTTAATAGCAAGTTAAAGTGCAATACAAGCAATGTTAAAAACATTTTTAGTACCGTTTTACTTTTTTTACTATTCATTTTAACTGTTTCTTTTATTCTCTTTCTTCTTTCCTCATCCTAGGCTTATCCCGTTTACTATACCAGATGATATCGGGGTCGGCTATCAAATCGGAATTGATTGGATGATTTGACGACGGCGCCAGTTTTTACACAGCCACTTGCCCTCTGCAAACCAGAAGGGAAACCAGGCCTAATCTTAGATTAGGTCGAATTCGTTTACACGAACCCAGGTTTCCTGCGATGTTTTCCTTCACCGAGGGAGGCCTCAGAAAATGTCAATAAGTACATTTTCTTAGTGTTAGAAAAACAAATTGGTACTTGGCGGGGTTCGTGCCTGGAGCATTTAGGCACTTATTATAAACGGATTTTATTAATATATTATTACATATGTAGGAAGTTTTCCTCACAAACCATAAACATTAGACATGTATTATTAAATACATAATATCCAGAGCTACTAGGGTGGATCTAAAAGTTCGTGGCCTAACCTACATAGAGCTGTGACATCTTTTTAAGTCTACCGTCATTTGTTAGTATGCGTCATATTAACTTATTGTGCTCAGTTTCATTCCGATACTGCACAATATAAATTTTCTGTGATTATTTGTTTGAAGCAATCTGACGCAATTTTCAATAATGGAGAAAATTGAACACCAAAAGACATCCATCAAGATATGGTGAGCACTTCGGGGGAGTCTGCTCCATCGTATTCCAGTGTCAAGAAGTGGGTAGCTGAGTTTAAGCGCGGTCGTGAGAGCATTAAAGATGATCCTAAGAGTGGAAGGCCTACATCCTCTACCACGAAAGAAAACATCGATAAAATTTGTAGTCTCGTACTGGGTGACCGACGTTTGACCATTGGTAAGATAGCTGAGATAACAAACATTAGTTATGGCCGGGTGCAACACACAATAACGGAAGAGTTGGGGTTCTATAAGGTTTCTGCTCGCTGGTCCCGAGGTTGCTTTCAGCTGAACAAAAACGAGTTCGATACACAAATTCGCGAGACTGTTTGGAACTTTTTGATCTTTCTCAGAGTAATGTTTTCTTAATAGCAATAATTTTCAAATCAATGTCAACCGGCCTAAGGGAAACGTCTACGTTGAACAAGACTTTTGTCTTTTTCAAGTGTCTGTAGGAGGTGATGCCATGCTGCATAGGCGGAGGTAGTGCCATTCATGGTGTATGACACTGCTTCCTCCTATGCAACGCAATTGGGGAGGTACCTCTCGCTCACTTGATACCGCCGTAAAGTGACACCTACGACGACGTTTGTTAGTAGCTGGTGGCCCATTGTGGGTGAAGGAGTGCGACGCCATCCATGGGGGAAAAGGAGGGTGGCGCCTCGGCATAATTTTGCTGATGTTCATGGGCGTCAGTAATATTTGAAAAGCTCCGATTGCCCATTTGTTCTCCTATACTATAAAAAAAAATTCACCCTAAGGCCAAAAAGTCGGGAGGCCTCATATAGGCTGTGCGACACTTCTTGCGTGCTCTCCTACGAATCAGCCAACAACGTTGTCGTCGGCTAAACGAAGCGAGAAACTCGCCGTAAAAATGTTCTTCTATAGGATAAGGGGCAAACGAGCTGGTGGTAGGGAACTACAGCCGCCCATAGACATCCGCATGTCCCGAGGTTATGCAGGCGCGTTGCCGTCCTCTAAGACGTATGGTACGAGTAAGCTCTTCTCTTGAAGAACCGCATATGGTATCGGTTCGGAAATACTGACTGTCGTGACCAGCTGCCGGTTCCACATCGAAGTTGAGTGCTTGAAACGCACAGTTTCAGTAGACTTTCGGACATCAAGGTGGTGACGGTGGAACTTAGAGTTCCGCCGAACAACTCCTCGGAACACTCTCCGTTGCAGATGCGGTAGAATATGCAGAGCGAGCCAACATTTCTTCGTAATGCCAAAGGATCAAGCTGCACGGAAACAACCTGGTCGTCAACGATTGGAGTCGCACGACGTTGAACACGCCCAAATGGGGCGAGTTGATAGTTGGGGGCACCAGCCCAGAGGTGAGAGCAGTACTCCATATGCGGTTACCCATACGCCTATTATAATTGCAGCCGATGATGTGGCATGAAGTACTGCTTCGCTCTATTGAGCACACCCAGCTTCTTGGAGGCTAATTTAGCCTGCGCCTCCAAGTGATCACGGAATGAAACATATTTCGATACTAACTGAGGCCATTAGTCCCTATTTTCAACGGATTTTTTAGCGGTAAGCGCGCAATTGGACTGGCAAATTTTGTTGGCCTCATTCCGAGACTTTCGTCCATAAAGACTCGACTTTAGACACAATTTGGTTCCGATACTTGGTGACAATTTTGAGAGTGTAGCGCGCTTGAGTAGGCTTCGCTTGGTTTTGTAACACCAAAATTGATAAATCCTGGATCCATCACATGTAATAATGTCGTCAACACGCCGAGACCAGGCTGCTGCATCAAATTTATCTATTATGTCGCGCCACAATTGCACCTGGGCCTGTTTCTGTACCTTGGTGATATTGTGCGGCGCCCAGCATAGGTCCTTCCTTACGCGAAAATAATCTTGTAAAATGCATGTCTCATGAATGCTTCTCGATTCAGTCTGGATTATATGCTGACTCTCCTGCTACGCAATCCACCTTTTGAATTGATTTTTTTTTACAATTGGGCACGTTCAGTTCATATCATATTATATTCGTCCGGTTTCAGGAGACATTCGAAATCATAAAATATCATTAAGCAAAAGTGATATCGGCATAGATCCATTTGAATATTGGAACGTACTCATTTCTACATATAAATAATTATATTTTTGGAAAGAAATTACATCCAGCCAGTGTCTCATACATAAAACCTTTTTCTCGCAATACTCTCTGAGTGGCCTGGTGTCCTTCCTCAGTATAACTTCCTAGAAAGATTAAAACCAACCAACAAAGAAATATAACTAAGTTGCATTGTATCAAGTAGTACAATGCCGTTCGTTTCACTTCTTATACACATCTAAAAAATCTCGATATTATTTATACAATATGTAGTGTATTAACATGGAGTTTAGACCGCAGTGAGATGTTAACGAGAGCGTCGGTACGTAGCGTACATGTGCATCCTAAATAACCGTGCCCTTGATCCGCCTACATCTCATTTGGGTGCCCCACTTTCAGATATGTTAACCTGCGCTAATAGCCATTTCAAACTGATGCAACGTGCCAACAGTTTGACCTAAAAAAATAAAGGATAGTTTTTATAAATACCATTGTATGTTTGTAAAGATAGGGTATGTCTATTCTTGACGTCAGGGAAAATTTGCCCATCTAACATTAATTCAAAATTAGCCCGTATGGGAGCATTTGGCAGTTGACATTCTTTATCGTCGGATAGAAATGGTCGGGTGACACCTTATGTGCGTAGGTACAAGCTTCGACGTATTAAAATATGGCTCCACCAAAAAAATCCTTTCGGGAACAGCAAACTGTAGGCATTAATGGCTCATTCTGGTTTAAATAAGTTACTGTTTTGTTCATGAACTCCGAGATTTGTTATCTATATCTAACCGCAAAGACACTGGATAATGTTTAATAAGTATTTAGTCACAAAGGCCATGTATCCTTTATTCCGCAGCGGGTCAATTAATCGCGGGGCCTGTAGCTAATTTTATGCAGTCACAAAGATGGCTAAGGCCATGTATCCTTTATCACACAGATGGCAAAGGCCATGTTATTTCATAGCGGGTCAATTGAGCCGGAGCCCATAGCAGTTGAGATTTTTGCTACGTGGTGAAACTGGCTTTGCGAAAACTTAACATTTAATTTGATATTTTACTTTTCACGGTACAACCCTATCGGACTCTGAAAAAATCAAACAAACCTCGTATTGTTGTAAAACTCAGAAACTAAAAATAAATGTTACTCTTAAACGCCCTTGGCAGACGTTAAGGTTAGATCACACTAATGCTTGGCACTGAAACCGCGCTACGCACCGCCAAAAGTTCTTCGCGAAATTATTTTCCACGCTTTTCATCTACACTGTTTTAAAAGTTAACTTGGTTTTCAGTTTTATTAAAGAAAAAAAAATATTGTAGTGTGCGATTAAGAATCTTATTTATTAAGTATTATTTTTATTTCGTGTCTGTGATAGTAAATTAAGCAAGGATATTTGAAAAAGTTTTGTATATTGGTGAGGAATTTTTCATAATTTTTACACTTCCATTTATACGTTTTTACTAACAATACAAACGTAGTTCAAGCATTCTACATAATGTTTCGGTAAATATTTATCTAATCCATCCGTTGGTTTCGATTATAATTTAATTGCCAGTTTGAGGACTTTGTTTTGTAACATGTACAGATGGTACTGCAGCCCTCTCCTCCGGGTAAGCTCCAGACAGCTGTGAGCTGCGAGATACTCTACGAAACTGTTGTGATGGTTTTAAACTCAAATAGTGACAAACTGGATTTGTTTTTTTTTTGTTATAGAATAGGGGTACAAATGAGCAATCGGAGCGTTTTTACGACTTCTGACGCCCATTAACATCCACATAATTAATATGACTATCCGTTGGTCTCTTCCTCCCCCTCCCGAATGTGCCACTGGTTACTCACAAATCGCACGAAACTCGACACTGAAGATGTCACGGTACGGCGATATCCAGTGAGCGCGAGGTACCACCCCGATCGTGCCCGCCCTACATCCTCCTATGTAATGGAATTGTCCATTGGGATGTAGTGTCAGGCACCATGCCTGGTACTACCTCCTCCTATGCCGCATGGCACTAACTCTTACTGAAGTGTAGATTTCAAGATTTCAATTTTTTTATTTTTTCAAAAATCGAACCATTGAACCAAAAATACATTCTTTTTAGTTCACTTCACCAGTTTCTTATTGTTTAACAATATTTAAAATGCATACCTAATATATCTAACAGATTAATTCAAAAACGTGCCGGCGCAATTCGTTTGCAAGAAAGGAGTGAATTACGGCAAGTGTAATTAATTCTTGGATCATTTGACTCATTTCACTCACTATATTCAACGTGCAAGTGCTCTCTTTTCCTTTCGTTAATAATTTACATGCCTATACTATAAGATCATGTTACATAAGGATTTATAAAACTATCTTTCAATGAATTTCGCCGAGATCTACCTAGTCGGATCATAAGTTTTGTCATACAAGAAAAGCCACAAAAATGTTGCCTAATTTGAACTTAGAATCTTTTATGAAAATTGGAACTATACGTTCCAATACTTTTGTAACTTGACGAATGATTAAATATGGACATTAAAAGAAATCAGTGTCGCAGTTATCGCGCTACATTCTTGTGGTTTCGCGCTAACTAAAATTTTCGACATGTAAAATTTTAATCTTCACAAAAAGATGACAACGAGTACTCAAGTTTGGGAGACAGGAAAAGAAGCGATCTCCCTAGTTTTCACACGTTGCCAGTTCAGCAAACCCATAGTGAAAAGTGTGTTGAATGAAGACTTAGGGCTACGAGATTATCGCAAAAAACAGGATATCTTTTTTTTCACTGCTTTATACTGACGGAAGTGTCCATTTTAGTTTCATCGTTTACTATGAGTTACATCGGGTGACGGTCGTCTGGGTAAGATTGTGTTCGATAGGGGGACAGACCCCCCTCCTATTTCGGACTCCCCGGACTATTTAAGATTAGATAAGGTAGCTATTATTGTCCTGCCCGAGGGACAGAGTAGCCTCATCTGACCTCCCCCACCTATCGAGGGGAGTAACTCACGCGCGGCATCTAAAGTTGGCCTTGCACTATCGTGGAGGTTGGTAGAGCTGGTTGAACTATCCTGACTGGAGCAAACCGTTCCCCTCGCCCCCACTACCGCGGGTGGGTAGTATGACTCGCTCGCAGTCGTCGTGGCCTGCCCAACCGATACGGCGGTTTAATTTAAGCTCAATCGTAGATCGCGTAAAGTAGTGGAATTATCTCCTATGGCTGCAATAACATCGTCGTTCTGACTATTCGGTGTTAACGTGTTATTGTATATTAGCGTGTGTGCATGTCTGTCTGTGGATTGAATCGTACATTCCGCGTCCGTATCCCTTGGACGAGGTGTAGTGTACCTTCACCACAGCTGTGATGTTGTGTCTGTTTGCATTTTATTTTGTCGTGTGCTACAATTGTGGTAATTTGATCGTCCTCGCCGTCTAGAATGCGGCTGGGACGACGCCCCACGTATGTAATGCAGTTGGGATTGTAATCCGCTGCCTTAGTGTCGTGATGATAAGGATGTGCGGTAGCTCGACTGGACATCGCTTGGACGCGCGTCTAATGTAAATAAGACTGAAGAGAACCCGCGCCTTGTTGAGGCGGTGAGGTGGAAAACCGTCAAATCTTTTTCCAACGAAAAAAAATTATCGTGGAGGAGCTACGACAAATTAAAAGTGATATGCCCTCAGCAGAGACTAAGCAAGCCGCCGTATTCCACGTGTCCACCGAGGCCATGTTCCATTCTATGTTATCATTTGGTTAGGAGTCTCATATTGGGATTTAGCTATAATACATTTTTTAGATAAAGGCATAAAAAAGAATTCGATTGTCTATCCAAATATACTCCTCTCGGACCTTGGATTCTGCTTCTCTTATCATATTTCATAACAGACCTTGGATGTGTCACCAAGATTCTTGTTCGTCAGCCCAAGCAGCGAGAAGCACGCTAGGCGCAACCAGCCGCGTGTGAATTTGGCTTCATCCGTCGCGAATACTGTTCCTCCTCCAGTCCAGACCTGAATCCGTTGGATTACAAAATATTGCAAAACTTGAATCACAGGGCCTGCTTAAAACACCATCCCCATGTTGAATCATACAAGGCATCCTGGCCAAAGCAGCCGCCGATATTGACATGGCCACCTCGTGCGTGCTGCTGTAACGACTGGTCGCGCGCGTTGAAAGCCTCTATTGAAAATCACGAGGCTCCTCACTTGGAGTAAACGTAACTAGCATAAGGAGGCACGTTTTATTAAGTTCATTTTGATATAAAAGTGGTTATTTTAAAACAAACACGTCTCAATTCTTTCGCAATGAGCATGAGACAGAACTTATGACCCGACTAGGTATAGTTTATATATGGAGCTAAGTAATTTTGTTTCTATAGTCACTTTCAGGATCCATGTTTTACAATTTCTATGAACCACATAAATGCGCCAATTTTCTCTTTTCGGATAGCAGAGAACGATTAGACACAACTAAAATTTTCGTGGGACAAGCTGTAGCTTCTTCACTCACATTATGGAAATAGTTTATACCCCTACTAGCAATTTGCCCAGGTTTCGCCCGTGAGTAAATTATACACTAAAATTTTCCGCAGGAATATAGAACCATTCCATGGAAGAAAACTACATAAAAATTGATTGGAGAAAATTGATCACGTACAGACAAACAGCTTTTCTGTAGGCGATCTGTAAAGTTATTGAAAAAATTATATCTGTAATTATGAGACATTAAGAAAAAGTATATTATATAAGTGTACACTTACACTTCTTACCAGTGGAAAGTATAGTGTAGTGTCCGCTTGGGAATCTTCCTCTTTGTATCATCTTATCAATAAGGCCCGTGCCGCCAATAATGCCCATCTTTAGATGTCGGCAGAAGGGGGTAAGGGTTCAGTTTATCTATACTACTACTATCTACCTACTGTTAATTACTATCTATACGAATAATGTAAAGCAGAGGAGTTTGTCTGTTTGATCGCGCTGATCTCAGGAACGACTTCTGTCTTGAAGAGTCCATTTACGAGTATTTAGGAAAGCTATATGCTATATACCATGACGACGTCCAATAGGACCGGAGTTACGCAGGTAAAACCGCGGGGTGATGATAATATCTAAATATTTTACAATACAGTAGACTTTATGTTCTGATATTTAAGTCTATTTTGCTATATCACTGATCTACGTTGTCCATTTTCCGCGCAATGCTAGATGTGGTCCTTTAAGATCCACCACGACGTACCTTTTACTATATTAATCTAGTTCCTTCCAAGTTTCTGTCATTGTAATGAAATTTGAAATTATTATTTTGTTAAAATGATACTAAATTAAACTCTTGCATAAAATAATTTAAAATAAATTACTGAAGAAAAATTTGTAATAAACACCCAAGCCAAATTTCACCATATTTCATAAGTCATAACTGTACATTTGCCGAGGCTGTTATGCGCCTACGCATACGCGTAAACTTACATTCATGTATAATCAGCACCGGAAATATCTTCTAAGATTTATTTATCGAAATGGATCAGCATACAAATCATCATCATCGAAATAAATATTTTTTTAAAAATCGAATTAAGATTTCACAGAATTCTCTCTTAGTGACAATAAACTGTTATGATTTTAGATCCAAATGCAGGCTGCATACTGCTACTGATAATGATATTTATTTGTTAAATTGAATTTTCTACGGATCATAATGAACTCGATGCCAGCTAGATAAATTTAATAGTAATTATATCAATGTCGTCCGAGACGAATTTTGGCTACAGCCATCTGCGGACATATTATATTGCACAAGTTATTGCGCAGGCAAAAGTGCACTCTCTATTGCCTCATTCTCCTATTCCGATGGGACGGCAATCCGATACGACCTAAGAGAAATCAGTCGCAGGAAAGACGGGCGAGCGTTTAGGTCTTCGAGGCACGGGGGTGTAGCACCGCCAACTCCCTGACTCCGGACTGTTTTATGACAGTAATAATAATATTTTTTTGATTTCTAATGAAATCGAAAAATCTTTATGAAAAATAGAGACAGTAAAAAATAAGTAAATGTTTGTGTCGATGGTCATAGTACGAACCCGGGAGCTTACGTCTGTGGCTGCATATGCTTACCACTGGACCACGTGGCAGTAATTTACTAGTGAAATTTTAACAGTAAAACTACTACGAGGGTGGATTGAAAAGTATTGGGCCTAAACGAGAGAATAAACACATACTAAATCAATTATATTTTATTTTTCTACATTCATTACCATCAAGTTAGTATATAATAGTCAAAGTATGCGTCTACTGCTGTTTTGACCGCGTTATTTGTCGAAAATTGACCTCCTAGACCAGCTATTGATTGCACAAACGTGTGAACGCGGGCGTTATCTTTATGAAACAGGACTTTTCTTCGGGGCATTCCTGGACGCTTTTCTCTTATTTCCTCGACGACGTAGTAAGACACAATAATAATCAGAGTTTATAGTCTGACCCCGTGCAAGAATATCACTCATATCCTAGAAGATTATCCCAGAATTCTGAAGCCATTACCTTTATTTACCGACAAAATCGGGTCATCCTTTTTAGGGGGCGGTGAACCAAGTCTTCTTCCACTGTTTCCATTGTTGTTTTGTTTCTGACGTAGAGTAGTGATTGAACATATGTTTCATGCATTTTAACAAACCGATTCAATAAATTATCTGCATCGACTGCAAATAACTCCAAACAGCCACGTGAAATAGTCAATCGTGTCCTTTTTTGTTCAACTGAAAGCAGTCGCGGAACCCACCTCGCAGACATCTTGTGGAAACCCAATTCGTTGACTATTTTGTTTTGAGTTCGCTCATAAGAGATGCCTATAATCTCGGCTATCTCTCTAATTTTTGGTCTGCGGTCTCCCATAATTAAATGAAGTAATTTTTACTTTTAACATTTTCGTCAGTAGTGGACGTCGAAGGCCTTCCAGAGCGGGGTTCATATTTGACACTCTCTCTACCATGCTTGAATTCCGCTATCCACTTTTTGACGGATGAATTAAGACAGAGCAGAATCTCTTAAAGTGCTGACCATATCATCATGGATGGCTTTCGGTGAAAGCCCCTTCTTATTGAGGTACTTAGTGACGGCATGGTGCTAGGTTTGCTCAATTTGTAGAAACTACACCCGATTGCTGTGTCAAAAAAATTATAAAATCACAAGTAATGATCGCACACGTTTCGAACTTCACACAATGAACTAGTCTGAATTGAACTAAATAATGTGGGTAGATCTGATTTTTAGAATTGAATGAATCTGTATCAGGCCGTGTACTTTTCAATCTACCTAGTATTTATATACAAATCATCGTTAAAAATATATAGTCGTTTCGGAGATAGCATTACATGAAAATATTGCTCGTTAAAGTTTAAGATAACATAACTGGCTGGAAGTATTTCCTGTTGTTACTTTGTAGGAACTTTCTTCATTTTCGATTCCAATACAAATAGTCCGAGAATACTCTTCACTTTTTCTCTTCATTGCTATTTCATATTTTGTGTATTACTAACAGTGTCCAGTCGTTTATTGTTTCATCATCTTAGGGCTAGAGTTACTAAAAATCCTTTCTTAGTGTTCAATTACATCATGAAATGAACCTCTGTACCAAGTTGTAGTTTCAAGTTTGTAAGTACTATAGTTTATAAAACGACTCCGACAAATTTGGGACGTACACTAAATATAATAAAGCTGAATTTTTCTTTTTTATACATAATATTAAAAGGATTAACCGATTTTTACCAAATTTTATATGTATATCGGCTACTATCTAATTTTGGTACCCCTAACACTATACGACAAATTTAATTTATTTCAGAACGTCTGTCGGGAAAGCCAGTATGTATATGTATATATACTGCATTTAGGTCACTGCATATATGTACTGTAGTGTAACTACTAATGTTACATTCTGTTTTTGTGAAACATGAATTATCTATTGTGTCCCATTTTAACTCACTGTATCCATATCTGGATAAGCGTGTAGTAGGGGTTTGCAATCTGTGCGCGGCGGGGCCACGTACTTCCGTCAGAGGCAACCTTACGAATATTTTAGGTTTTGCTTGCCAGACTTTTTACAAGGAGGCTTAACATCTTCCGGGGCTTTTACTGAAAAAAATCTTTCAATAACATAATGCTATATTATATTTCTCAAGAAAACAAATGCATTTTCAAAGATTCAATAATTAATGATAAATTCGAGATAATGACGATAAATACAATCGAAACATAATTTTAAATATAATTATAGTTACTCATTAAAACTATAAATATTAAGTTACTTAACTTTACAAGATTTTATATTATATAGAATATTTGCATCGACCCTATAAATTATGGATTCCAACGTAGATGATTATACGTTATTACAGAGTCAACTTTGTAATCAAGAAAATAAAGAAATATAGTGAATATATCGTGAGTGTGAGTGAATAGTGATATAACCCGAGTTACTTACAGCCGTTCAGTTGGCGAGTACTGTTAAATCATGACATTAGTAATACATCATCTGCACTCCAATGTGTTTTTTTCGTCTAAATCCGTCGGTTGTATCAC
Source organism: Eumaeus atala (assembly GCA_017140195.1). NCBI lineage: Eukaryota > Metazoa > Arthropoda > Insecta > Lepidoptera > Lycaenidae > Eumaeus > Eumaeus atala. The sequence goes on along the minus strand of JAFELO010000179.1, from coordinate 1,279,553 downwards.
CCCCGTCACTGCATCAACGACTATAAATATATCGACTATGATATGGTTCTAGAAATAGTCTCGATATAACTCGCGATCGCTGCTTCGGTATGTAGTGAGCGAATACTATTTCCCGTTTCCTGCTCGCCGTATCTATAGATATTGAACAACAATAGACCAAGGAATACAGTTAAGTGGATACACATCTAATAGCTATCTGATAGCTTCATGTAGACATTTTTTAAACTTATTTTTACTGCTTATGGCCCAGTTGATTTAAAGTCTTGTCAACATAGTTTTTTAAATAATCTAACGTAGCATAACAAAATGTTATTTAATTGGCTATGTTTCGGTTTTACCCGCGTAAAAAATTGAATATTTTTGACATATTTGTTTTATGTTATTTTCTATTATAATGACTGTCTGAGCAAGATTTCATCATCATTAATGATTTAAGGGAATAATAACAAGCTTTCCCATTTATAACATTAAAAATAGAAAGGATATAATAATACATACAGATATATCTAATACATTCTTGCAGATGAAAAATCATCACAAAAAGCTTTTTAATGTCGACTAGTACCTACATAATATAAATAACTAATAACAGTAAAATATAAAAGGAAATAATTTTCAAGTATCTGTCACTCTCTATCGTAAATATCTAAAACCATAAATACATCGTATATATGTAAGCTACTTGAAAAATATGTAGCAAGTTGACTTAGATAAAATGCTATCCTAAAATATACTACGTCATTATATTTAGATTTAGACAAAACGCATCCACATTTTGTTTCATGTTCTGGTCAGACAGAGTGCAAACAGACATTTTTGAACAAAGAATCCTTATTGCTTCTAAATGTCATTACACTTTCTCGATAAGTCGATTGGCCATTCTGTCACGTAATTAATTTCTCAGCATGATTGGAAGGCATCCAGATTTTTGCGTATGTCACTAATTTTTGGGAGAGTTATCAAATTTTGGACGTACGCCATTTTGTCGATTTAGAAGGTCGTTGACTAGATTAACCATTTTATTGACGGTATAAATAACATATCAAAAGTTTGTGTTTGCGTAATTAGTTTATTCCTAGAATATGTTATAGCATGTGCGTTACATAACACTTTTGTGCCATCAGTTTTTATTTAATGGCGTATTGCTGTCGTTGCAACCAAGAATAAGATGCGTTACATAACACTTTTGTGCCATCAGTTTTTATTTAATGGCGTATTGCTGTCGTTGCAACCAAGAATGACTGACCTAGTCCCCAGGTCAGTTTATCCGTCTTATTTTGTTTTTTTTTTTCAATTACCGTATAAAGAAATAGAAAGAACTAGTTAATACCTAGTCTTTTTTAAGAGAATTTAAAATGTATTTCCAAATAAGTAACCATTGCCGGACTCGTTGGGAAGTAATGTCAATGTATACCTACTGCATATGTACCTTTTGTTACATTCATAGTGAACATTTTATATAAAATTCTTTACCCAAATATACAATACAATGTGGGATATTAAAATTGTGAATCAGCTCTTAATAACTTTGCACTCAATCCATAATGTTGTAAGGCTAGGCATCTGGTACGTGTGCTTCGGTTTCTAAATGTAGATGACAGCAGGGAACATCGGAAATAGAACGTTACACTTCTCATATCTTGTCTTCTTTCTTGAGTGGAATGCAGATGCGATGTTTCACTTATTATTTGTTGTTGTCTTGACTTGTTTTAAATTTTATCATCAAAAGCATGAGTAGTACAAGCAAATATGGAAATTACTAGCATCATCACAAAGTTGCACCGCAGCCGTTCCAGGGCTGTGCGTTCTACGAATATACACGAGGAATACAAAATAAACCTACTATTCCTTATTAGGTTTATTTAGTAGTACTTTGACATATTTTGACTTAGTAGGTAATTTGACATTTCTTATGTATTGTGAAATAGTAAACTTGTATCTTTTTTTTACGCAAAAACTAAGGAATCAGTTCCAGTGCTTCATCTCCTTGCTTTATTTCTTATTTTTATAGAGGCAAAGTAGTTACCTATCAGGAAGCATCGGAAGAAGAACGCTTACTAAATAGTTTCATAGTGGATGTGTAGCGTCGCTGCTTGGGCAATGTTGTTTTGTAACGTCATTTCCTGCAAAGCCGTTGGTCCATAGTAAATAGCGCGAAGTGACATATAAACACAGAATTATATCCAAATTCCTTCTCCATAAGGGCTTGGATACGGGTACTTTAGTTGTAATCGAATAATGTGTTTGAATACTGGTTTTCATTTTTGTTCCTATATATGAAACAGAACAGAAGCAAATCACTTTCTGTTTTAAAGAATATCTGTTCGTAAGTGTTTAAAACTGTTACAGCTTACAACGTTTGAATTGGCATATCACGCTTTGCTTCTCTTCCTGTATTTTTCCCTTAGGGCAAATAAACTGTAACAGCGAATTAAACATACATACACGTATATAAAACCGTAGAAATAGATTTAAAACGGTACATAGAAACGTTACAAGTGGCAAAGTAGTAATTCAGAAATATATGTTATGTGTAACACTTCTGAAAGTGTTACAGTTTTTTTTTTTCTTTATATATATACATATTCATTGTCAGCCCTTATCGGTCCACAGCTGAACATAGGACTCTCAATGAACGCCAAGTCGACCGATCTCCTGCTTCTCGCATCCATCTCGGACCGGCTACTGTACGGAGATCGTCTTCACACCTGGTGAACGGTCGACCAACACTTCGTTTTCCTAAACGCGGCCTCCACTTCAGAAACTTACTGGCCCACCTGCCATCACTATAGCCCGTTGAGCTACCGTAAACTTGCGGACCATTCCCAAATCGAGAGGCCATGTTTCGACCCCGTAGGTCATCACGGAGAGACCGCATTGTTTGAAGGTCTTCAAGCTCTGCGGTATGGGCGTCGTGAGAATGTTATGAAGCTTCCGGAACATATAATTCAAAGTTCCCCTTATGTATACAACATGTACAAAATACATTGATTGTCCGTTGTTAGAACAAGACTTTGTATCACCTGTTACTTTTTATTTCTACTAGAAAAACTCAATATGCCAATACACATTGATCGCATTTCTAGCCCTGATATTGAGAGAACAAAAGAAATTGAAGTTAATTCGTGATCATTGTTTCAGCGATGCAGATTAAGGCGTGACACTTTGGGTTGACAGGTATCAATCCGCACGATGTCTCAGCCTCCAGGCCGCGGGCGCGCGCGCCTTCCCGGTCCGTCCTCCCCTTCCCCGCACTACCGACCCCCCTCGCCGTGGGCGCCCAGTCCCCCGCCAATCATATCCGGACCCAGACACTCTACCGCCATCCTATCACCGCCACCCGTGAACCCATCGCCGAAACCGTTCCGTCCGTTACATTCGCCACATCTAAGACAGCACTCCCCTTCACCTAGCTCCCACTTCTCCATCTCGCCATACCCGATCTCCCCAATTTTGGGACAGAGTCCCGAATACTACTATTCGCAATACGAGCCAGCGCGAGAGTATGAGTACGCCGAACCATCTCCGCCGCCGAGACCGATGATTTATGAAGAGGACGAGGATACAGGGCCGTCGACTGCCGAGATTATTGCGAACCAGTCGCAGGAAGGATACGTGGATGAGAAATTAGCAGAGTACCAAGCTACGATTCAGCTATTGCAAGGCAAGTACCTGCTTCTTTAGTTTATGCATAACATAATTTGGTTCTATTTTCTGATTTCTGTTTAGTGAAACTTAACACATACATCACATTTAAGAGAATACTGAGATTTAAACAAATTTGCTCATAGTTAGTAATCGAAACGCAATACGTAAACGATTTTGTATCACATGTAGACACTGCCTATGATCCACTGGACGGTGAAAATGCAAAATTATTTTACATAAGCACAATCAAATATTGATAAATTTCAACCTTTCATGTCTTAAACAGTTCTTACCTTTACCCAATTTATCTGACAAACAAAAGGCCAACTTCTGCTTCTATCCCTCTACCTTTAAATAAAAAAAATGCAGCCTTTGAAATGATTCACTTATCTGGCAGATTTATTAGTTTCCGAAATGTCACCGTTTGCAAGATTGCAGTAGTAAGCTGAGAGGTAATCGCCTAAAATAAACATGACAGCATCACCGCGTGCATTGTTAAACTGACGTGAGGCTGAGATACGGCAGCCGGCTCATTGTACCAGATTTTCTCGCGCTTCCTGTTATGCCTTGCGTCTTTTAGCATGTTCAATTTTATTACCCGCATTTTCTTTACACTAGACCAGAGGTACACAAACTTTTTGCAATATAGAAAAGTAATCAAAGCCGTCATCTCGTGAAAGTGAAAGCTTATCGATCGCGCCTCGATATTAGTTAGATTTCGAGTACTAGAAAATGTGTGACGTGACGGATTGCCTCCTCGGTGGGCCCTTAATATTATCAAGATACAGTTTAATTTTTTGTATTTTGTATGCAATTTTTTGTAATATCAGTACAGGTAAGAAATACACAGTGCCCGAAACGGGTCAGTAAAACCGGGAAGGTCCCTCTTACTTACACGGCAAAGTAGTGATAAGCCCTAAATGTGATGGCTATGCTATCGTATTTCACGCGGTTTGTGAGTAACAAAGCTATAACAATGTTTGCTAACATTATTTATTAGTCTTAAAAGGTACATTCTCGACCAGACAGACCACACTGCGCCACCAAATCAGCGTCCCATAACGACACCTCGAAGAATTCGGGGGGTTCATTATATATGCACATAGGTGTTTTTTCATTAACTTTTTAATGTTACTGTTGTTATGCCACTGAGCCGATGAAGGAAGATACAGCTCTTAAACAGTTAGAAATTCGTCCTTTAAACATTGCCTATTATTAAGAGACTTAATTGTATTCTTTCAAACTCAAGATATTATACTTAGTATAATTGCAACATTGCACAAAAAAAAAAAAGAAAAATATAATTTAATTTTAACAAAAATATCAAACCTGAAAAGTTAGAAGGAAACTAAATTTGACATTTATTTCTATCTATGTTATGTTAAATGATAAACGTTTCAAATCGTGGAAATGGTATATTTTGTCACTAGTAACAGTAGTAACAGATTTGCCTTTTTCTTGGCACCGAAATCAAGCATAATATGTAATTTTTAAAATTAAATTGATAGATTGAATGTCTAATTTAGTTTTTTTCTCACTTTTCAGTTCTAGTTATTATTGAAGTCTGCTTGATTTTTGTTCTATTTGAATTTTTACATAACACTTTTTATTTTCTTGCAAAAGTCCATATAAATTAATTATGCCTGGTGGAACGTTGACAAAACAGATGCGATATTTTTAGAGATGTATGTACCGGTATGTTGATCAGATCGGGTTCTCGCCGAAGGTTTGATACCTTCTTCTTCGCAAGCGGTATGTTTGAATGAAGAGAAAAAAAAGGAGAGGGAAAAAATTCGCAAGGATCGTGACATAAGTTCGCTCTACTTTAGGGAAATGATGTGAAAATGTGCCGTTAATGTTGTTGCCCTAGCCCGAACGTTAGAATTTCTTCGTACGTACCGTTTGTGATTTGTTTTGATTTGCCAATAGAATGACGGTTACATTGAATAGATGTCAGCGCCGGCGCTCTTGTGACCTTCCTGTCCCTGGCCCGTCGCCAGGTACACTGTGAAGGTTCATTCAAATGCAAAAGATGAGCAACCGCTCGCAATATGCACCTTTCATGTGTTACATTTAGTTTTATCCACTAATTAAAGATTTAAATGTTATGTATTGTACATAGCATCTTCGGACATCGCGATAGAACTCTAAATTCTAAGCCCATCACCTTAGTGTCCGTAAATCTATAACTGTGTGGTTCAAACGCCATTTCTTACCGCGTACAATTACTGAACAGTGGAACTAATTGCCTAGGTGAAACCGATCCGATAGGATTTAGGGGTCTTCAAGAAAAGACTTAAAAAAACTTATTCGTTAAAGACCGTGAACGCAAATGCTTTCTGCTTAGAGAAATATGTTCAATCATCAATGTACACGTAACATTACGATGTAATGTAAAGCTGAAATCAAATCAAACCAGTAGTTACGTTTACCACGACGATTGCGCGCGAGTCGTACCATCCGCCTGTGGTGAAAGGGGGGGGGATGGTCTTCCCAGAAACGATGGCGCAACGATTAGCGTGGGGACTGAGATACCTCGCGGCCAACTTAAGCTTCTGCACACGAACTGCCCACGTTACCAACTGAGCCAGCCAGCCGGTCATCGAATATATCTCGCCGGGTATATTTTGTCAGTATTTAGTTCTTCATAATGAAATAAAATGAAAAACAACGGACTATAGTCAACCTCCTCGTATATTTAGAACTAGCTATCAGTGAAAGTTGGCGGAAAGAGGCACTCCAAAGCACTCGCACCCATTAGGGTGCTGGGTGCCGCCCACACTTAGCTTAGCCTAACTTAGCTATTTGTATAACGATGTCAACCTCCACTGCAGGCGCTTCCAACAATCACGCGCCCCACGAATACTCAGTAATTCTACACGCTGACCCATTTGGCGCGATGGAAGGTTAGTCATCTCGGAATGTCATGCGTTAATTTCTTAGGAACAGCGAACATAATCTATTATATAGTTTCGTAACCTCGAACAAACTCATATAATAAATCTTGTAAGTTTGTTTTGCTAGGAGTTAGCTAGACTACAGAGTAATCCCTACACGCTAAAGGGATATTAAGTAATATATCAAACTTTTAGGAAGATCACAATGAAAGGAATAAATCTATGACTAGAAAAGTTATAGGTCTGACATTCATAAAAAAGAGCTATGTTTATATAAGGACAAATATTTCTGTCGATGGCTCATACAATTTTACAAAGCCATGCGACTTAAGTTCGGCAGCGGACGGTAGGTAATTACAGAATTATTTTTGTAGTAAGCTGTATTGGAGCGTTCGTTGATTTAGTCTAACATTGCTTTTACCAGACGATGCAACCGTCCACTGAGACGTCAAACAAATCAAAGTAAAGTAAGTCATTACTTATTTCTGATGTCCGTACTAATCTTCTAAGCACAAGGTTAGCAGGAGATTCATTGAAAGAGGCCAGTGTCCTGTAGTGGATCGACAAGGGTTGATAATGATGATGACGATAATGAAACACGAGGTTCGAAAGTATGTCTTTGACAACTTCCGCAATAGTTCCCTTGTAAAATAGTTAGTAAGAGAAGAAGAGAAAAACGCACAAACGTCACCACACTCGCTCACATACACCCCGTTGTTGGCTTAGTGCTGAGTAGGTACCTATTTATTTCTTGGTCCTTAAAAATACCTATTCTTTTCCATAGTATAGGGGGGAAACGAGCAAGAGCCACGGAATTAGTTCAGGTCGGAAAAAGAAAACAGTGAAGTGCTGCGATCAATACAAAAATGTTAAAATTTTTCAAGCCATTAATCGGTTAATCTATTCTTTTAGATTATTTTTAATGGCCTTGATATTATAATCCGGATTATTATACCAAAGAACTGTAGCGATTACGAAAGACATTTAGTGTGAGTGCAGACGTCATGGCGGCTGATGACGCAAGCTCGCTAATCAGTTATATTTAGGGACTAGATCGTCCGCGTGAAAACGTCTAGACTTTTTGTAATTTTGTAGCGAGACTTTGTCGCAAATAAATTACATATAGCGATCCGGCCAGGTTTCGCCCGTGAATAAATAGTTATCGCAACAAATGTTACACTAAAACCTTCCGCGAGTATCGCTCAATCTATTGTAGAAAACTAAAATATAATCAACTAAAGATGAATTACTAGTAAAAACCAGACAACAAAAATAAGCGGGTAAAACTCTTTTTTAAGTTTCTCAACATGATGACAATTGTAAGTAAAGATGGCGCCCTGTATAGCCGTTACTGATACTTTGTTATTTCTGACAAATGGCGTCGCTCATATTCTTTTTGGATTTTAGCATTGTTGGATTTCCAGCTTTAGTGTGGAGTTGTTAACTGTACGTGGTAACACCCATTTCTTCCACGGGCATTAATATATATTTTCTAAATATGTACGTGTGTTTACTCGTAGTTACCCTAGTTTGTAACAATTTTCTCTGCATCAAAGGATGCATTATTGCTTGTTCAAAGTATTTTTATGTGCCCATTGATCAATGACCTCTTAACATTTGGCAGAAAACTTCAAAGTGTAAGAATACACAATTTGTAGTGTTGTTTACCGCTGAAATTAAGATGAATTCGTGGATCTAACGATCAGAACTGTACTACAAGTACTGTATAATTACAATATCAGCCCGACGTTCCATAATTTCGGTATTAGAAATCCAAATAATATAATTTAATTAAACATAATAATCCAAATAAAATAAATATAAAATAGGGCACTAGAACTTTAGTTGATACCAAAGACGCAGGACACTTTTTGTCGTAAAGTGTCAAAACATCGTTGTCTTCAAAATAAAGTTGCAATTTGTATTCAATTCCTAAATACGAGTACGAGTAGATCATACTTTTAGGGCCCGTTTCACAGATTCCAATTAAAATACGGGTCTATTATGAATTTTCAAGGTTTTCAGAAGTTCCAGCTCGAAGTAATTATTGAATTTGGCAGTTAGGGGATTACTATCCTTTAATACTACTCATAGACACTGAATGTAAACTGTGAAATATAAGCGTGCCTTAATATTTTTGTAGGCCGCACTTTATCAGCGGGATATCGATTTTTTTTATCTTCAAGTCTTTGTCCAGCTGTGGATGACTAGTGATGATGATAAATGAATTAACTACGATTTATACATTTTTATTTAGAAAATGTGACTGTAATATTATAAAATATTTCATGTAAAATGTTATTTGTCACATTTTCTGTCAATATATTCCCAGTTCAAGGTTGCGTTGTCCCTAATCCGCGTTAACTCTGTGCGTACGTCTGTCCGTTAGTTTGATTTATACGCAGCACGTGCAATGTTAATTTAAGAAATGGCTGACCCACATTCATATCAAATGCCTCACTTTTGATGATGTTTTATGTTTGAATTGCGCTAAAATTATTCACTGGTCGCACACCCAATTTTGTCTTTATAATAAATACCATCAGCACCCCGCTGTTTCACCCGTGTGCTCTTCGCACGCACCTTTAGGGGTCCACCCACGTCTTATAAAAAACCTTCATGCAAAATGCATTCAAAGCACTTGTAGTTTCCGAGGCATAGTGATGTGTAAGTAAACCTTTGCTTTTATCCATATACACAGGTATAGGCTGTTTTTAAGACACCACAAAGGTAGTTCAGTACTTTATTCTGATATTTTAAAAACTAGATAACTATAATTTGACCAAATTGTTTATAAATATTTAGATACACCCATGTGAGAAAGGTACACCCATGTGCGGTTATCTGATCAAGCCGTCCGCCACCCTAGAATCGCCATGTCATTTATACGGCGGCTATTGAGCACTTCGTGCGGGGGGGGGGGGGGATCAAGTCATAAAAAAATATAACCCTGAAACTCTATATTTGCGCTACTGATTAAAAATGACAAAATACGTACGTTCCTGGATATTCTACCCCTAAGGGGTGAAACAAGGGTTGATAATCGAAAAATACTGAGAACGGAAATATGCATATTCATTAAGGAAGTCTAGTCTATATTAATTTAGAAATGACCTATACATGCATCTCCCCTCCACTTCCGCCGCTACTCGGAAAAGGTAAACAAATGTCATAGGTGACGTTATATCAAGGTAAGGCTGACTACACCATTTAAAGGCAATGGACATTTAACCTTACGCGAGCGCGCTGAAGTAGGAAATCTAAGGTTCGACTGCCGCGATAAATATAAATAGTATTATCATCATCATCATGGTTATCAGCCCTTATCGGTCCACTGCTGTGTATAGGCCTTTGGTTGTTGACGCGGTGATACGCATTTACGCGCCGTCACTGGCCCTGGCTGGGGTCCAGTGGTGTGTAGGACTCGGGGCACATGATAGTGCCGAATACCCATAAAAACCACCACAAGTGCCATCAGTGCCGCCCTTGGTGAGGTGCCCCGGAACAACAAATCATCAGGGCATCTCGACGGCTAGGACCAATTCCACCTCACAGATGGGGTTGCCCCACTCTTCAGGACAACCCCACCGACTTTGGCACGACTTTTTGCAATGGGGTGAGGATCCCATTCTCGCCCCTTTCCCCGTGCGCAAAAGCGCCTCCACCTGTAGCTCTTTGGTCCCATGTTCTTATAAGAGGAGTACCGAGAGCGATTTCTCCTCCTGATCTTTAGCCCCCTGTTCTTATAAAGAGGGGTGTAAATATGCCCCTCATTTTAATTCGCTTCGCCTAGGCTCACCCCAGGCTACTAAGCCCCACCGCTACGACAAAGCTTGGACCATCTTTCAATGGACGCCAAGACGGCCGTCCTCCTGCAACTTACATCCATCCCGGACCAGCCCCTGCACGGAGATCGCGTCGCCACCTGGTGAACGGTCGACTTCGTTTTCCTAAACGCGGCCTCCACTCCTGAACCTTAGTGGTCCATCGGCCATCTAATCTTTTGCCACTTCAGCGTGCTTATTCTAAAAAGCTTATTCTATTCTATTTCTTTCTTATTCCTATTATAAAAAGTATCAAATACTTTGTTAAGTAAAGTCTAATTTTGTGCCCCTCAAGCATTTATGACACTTCTTCTAATCTTTGTACTATAATTGGTAGGTCCATTTTAAATAACAAGGCTTAAACAAAAAGCAATTCTGTAAGGTAGGTAGTCAAGTAGTGTATGAATATTATGATATAATTAATCTCAGTTGCTTATAGCATTTTACCCCTGCACATCTACCTCATTTGTACCATCCGGGATAGCGGACGAGTTAAATTTGTAATTCTAATAAAAGAATACGAGTGTATTTTGGATACACGACTAAAGTAAAACGTAATACTAACTTAATTTTATTTCTTACACTGCTTTAAGTATAAGAGAGATAGAATATGTGTGCGCACGTCTTTCTCTTGCCCCTACAGTAAATTATATATAGTATACGAAACATTACACTCTTTATTTCTATTTTCACCAATTTATATCTTTCTCTTAACTGCCGTTGGTCTCATATTCGTAACGCTCTCGTCACGCGTTCACTAGCGTACTCTCCAAGTCAAGCGTGCGTAAACAAGATTTACTTCAAAAAAATGTCACTAAATTTCGCCTAGACTATAGAAGTTCAGTGGTAGGAAAGTTACGGTAAATATACTATATATTTTAAGTTAAGAAAGTTGTCAATACTTGTGTATGTTGTGAGTGTATATGTGTGAAAATTGATTATAATCGATGTCCTAATTTCGAGGAGTAGCCCGGACAAACGACAAGATAAGCTCTAGATTTTTATATGTTATTAGCTGTTTCCTGTGACCACTACTCAAAGCTACTTGCAAAAGTTAGTATTTCTATACATCATGTGTTGTTCTGGTACATACGTTTTAGGAAGAGGTGGTGCCATGCTGAATAGGAGGAGGTAGTGCCATGTATAGTGCATGACACTACATCCTCCTCATCGGAATTGGCCAGCACCATCGGAAAGGTACCTCCCGCTCACATAATACCGCCATAAAGTGACATCTTCAGTGTTACGTTTCGTGCGGTTTGTGATTAGCCGGTGGCCCATTGGAGGAAGGGAGCAACGCATCGGCATAGTAACTATGTGGACGTTGGTGGTCGTAAAAGGCAACGCTTGCTCGTTTGCCCCCCTATACTATAAAAAAACATAAACTGTAACATGCCAAGTGCCACTCAAATTTGTTCAGTATTTTTGGCTTGATGGACCCACAAACATCCCTACATCCCACCAATCTTCTCCATTAATAATATTAGTAAGACGATGATGTGCCGTTCACAGATCAAACGTCGCCACGTGTAGAAGAGAGATAAAAGCTCACAGCTCAGTTTAGAACACATGACATCAGGCCATTAAGTCAAGAATTGGCTTCGGTTGTAAAATTCCAATCACATTGCATGTTGCTTGTGGTAAGAATTGGAATAGAATATAATAACGTACAAATTATGTCATCAATCCTTTGCTATGCGTGGCTTTTAAGTAGCCGGTAGCCAATTGGGAGACGGGGTGACGAAAGGCACTGGTCGTCGGTAGGAACAAATGATTTCCGAAAATTAAATATTTATTTAAATTCTATCTAGTTTTAAACTATACTTAATGGGAGGAAAGAAATAAATATTGTTAGATTTTTTTTTTGCGTCAGGTACCTAGTACGATAACGTTCAAATTTATCTATAGGGAAAAAGTTCAAATGCTAAAGTTGAAATAAAAAATAAATTAAAATAAATTGTGAGACCAATCATGGCATATATGTATTGGAATATACTTGTACTACTCATTTTCTGTGTATTCCCAGCTGCCCCATTCCACAAGCTGAGTATAACATTTTGACATAATGACTCTTGAATTTCTTTTGTGTGTTACAATTGCAAACAGCTTCACGTAATACAGTTCGCTTACAAATTATGTAGGTAACAAAATGCATGAAAAATTAATATTCCTTTGATACACTTGCACATGTTTAATTTAAAGAACTTATAAAAAAAATATAATAAGGCGGCAAAAGATTTTGACGACTACCTACGCATATAAACATCTGCATAATAGTTATTCGAATTCGTCGTCCTCCTTTGCTCTACCTTTCCAATGGGCCACCGCCTACTCAAAAACCGTACGAAGCGCGACAGAAGCTGTAACTTGGCACCATGTGAGTGAGAGGTACTTCCCTCCCGGTCATGCCGGCCCAATTCCGCTGCAATGCAATGGCGCTACCTCTTATTAAACTCTTACTAAATAGAACTAATGATACAACTAATTTACGGAAATATATAAATATGCTTGCAGTGCCAGCTGCCACACTCGAAAATTTTACACTCACTTTTTCAGTTAATTAACAATAATTGTCAGACAACTTGTAAAGACCTTGGTGTGGGTGACACTCAATGCTCAAGCTCAACATACGAGAAAATCCGTGAAGCCCTTCAGGCTGTAGGATCGAACATAGAATTATACATACATACATACATACAACACACCTACATACATACGTGCATACATATCCTCCTTCTAACGCAGTAAAAAATTGAAACTAACACTTTGTTCCTTTGTTTTCAATGTAACTTCCATAATATAATTATTTTGTACAAATTCTTACTCGTATTTTTCTTGCGCGTCAAAGCGACATAAATCGCAACTATTGTCTCATAAACATTAAATGCGAAATGAATAACGATTTTCAAAACGATAGCCAAACACACTTAGGTGGGCGGCATTATTCTTCTTATAATAATATTATGTTCATTCGTTTTCAAATTCCATTTTGCAAATATTTTATCTCGCTGATGATTACAATTAAAGTGATGTAGTAAATTATTGTTATCTATGAAAAGATCTAACAATACGAGTGATCCCTAAATACTTATTAAATGTAAAAGAATTTATATTTTCGATATACTTTATTATTTAATAATAAATATAGGTCAGAAATAGTGTCATGTTGTATTTGAGCCGCATTGGACCGGCACAATCGGGGAGGTACCTCTTGCTCAAATGTTACCGCCGTAAATGGACGGTATGCTGTCGCGTTTTGTTGTGTTGCTTGTGAGTAGCTGTTGACCCATTGGGAGAGAGGAGGAAAGGAGGGCAACACATCTGCCCGGCAATGGTGCAAGATGACTATGAGTGACCTTAACCGAGTCCATGGGGAAGGAGGCAGTTTTTAGTTTCATTATATGTAACATATTTATAACATCTGCAGACTTCGCTTCACTCGTAACAAACGAGAAATTCAATTGTTCCATTAGTCTGTGCAAATAATATTAATATAATTTCTATGTTCTTCTTAAGATTGTCTGTTCTTGTAGCCAGTGCATGAAGTAAGGATATAAAGTTTAGTTATGTCTTTAATGCACTTGCTAGAGGAACATAGAAATAAAATGTGTAATCGCATCATTTTCTTGCCCTTTTTTATTCGTTAACGCGGGGAAACGCATTTATGCGCTTTCCGGTGAAAGGCCCTGGGAGGGGTCCAGGGCTGTGTGGGGCTCACGGTTGCGGCACATTATAGTACCGAATACCCACAAGGCCATATAAAAATTTGCTTTACGGATGAGATTTTTTTACAATTGAGTGACATTTTAACAAACAAAATGATCGTATTTATGCTCAAAGCTCCAAGAATGGTTCCCAGTTAGTCGACAGAGTGTAACGTGGGCATTGTCCGACTTCAGTGATGGTTTGGTGGAGTGTTAGTTATGGAAGAGTGACTGAGCCATATTTTTGTGAAAAAAGTATCAAAACAACGGTACAAGTGCATCAAGATACCATTCTTGAGCCTTCTCTTAGTTAAGCCCCTTAAAACCATGTTCCATAACCATATATATGGTCCTTCCAGCAAGACACGGAATCATAGATTATAAAGCTCGATCCTGGGTGGATCGAGCTTTATTATCTTGGTTAAAATGAACGTTCGGGACTTGATCAGAGCTGATTACCCTTTAACTAGTCTCGACCTTAATACGCTGGATTATGATTTATGTTCACTTTAAGAGAGTACAGCTCGCTCTAAACGCCATGATAATTTGGAGCCCCTAAAGAAATCCATGCCATTGGCAGTGAAGAATTTCCCCATGGAAAGAGTGCGTACTTCTATTGATAACTGGCCTCGGAAGTTTAAAGGATTGTATTGTAGCCAATGCAAATGGAGACCGCTTCGAATAAGCTTTTATATTTTTATTTGTTTGTATTTGTCTATTTAACTAACACACTGTAAAAGTAATAAAAGTTGTTTGCAATAAATTTTTCTTTCTTTGTTTGTTACAATATTTGTGGCGAGACTAGGCATATTATTTTGAAAGGTATATGGTATGCGAAATATTCGCGCCAGTTATATTTAGAAGTTTTATATTTAGCACTCACTCATCTTTATTTAAAACGATCACCGTGTGCAACGGATCAGGGAATGTTTTTGGTCATTTGTTGCGAGTCTGGACTATAATTATCTTCAGAATATTTGTGTTCACGTTATAAATAACACAGTATATCCCTAGAAATTTAATGTCTCATTTGTACTTGAATTGTGGTCGGTTTGTTTCGATTGGTTTGTCGCTTTGTGTTGTTCTAGCCGAACTTATGGTATGCCGCCCATCCTTATCGAGAAGAGCATTCTGCGCAGGCACAAGTGCCCTATCTATTCACTCGGGCCCCTATTCGGATAGGACGGTAGTCCCACACGAACGGAGAGAAATCTGGCGCAGTACCGACAGCTTGACGTGCTCCCCGACAAACGGGGCTGTAACACCGCCAACTTCCTGTCTCCGGATTGTTGTTAGAAATCTTAACAACACCTTTTGTATGGTCCGACCCTGGTCCGAACGAGTCTTTTGATTACTTCCGGTGCCCATAGGCATCTGCATCATTGTTATATAGTTATGTTCCCTTCTTACCACCTCCCATCAAATAGCCATCTAATAAATTAATTTACACATTCAATCTCTGTGTGTAGTGTGTACCGTGTAGGTACCATGTTTACGCATCATAACCCTTTTGCCCCTCATTCAGTCCGAGCTATAGTATCTAGAATTCTAGAACATAGCTTTTGCCCCCATTCAGTCCGTGCCAGTACCTAGAACATAACTTCCTGTACGACGCGACTGCTCGTGATCCGGGCTCGATCTCAGTCACGTTCCGTGAGAAACTGCTAACCGGAACTCCTTGTAATTGGGTTAAAACATCGTATTTATAACCACCATACATTTATCGGTACGTACAACTCGGCGACCGTTTGTATATAGGGCGAAAGTATTAGCAAAATTGTTATAAATCGCATGCAGATAACGTGTGTTCTGACACGGTATTAGAGCTTACTCCATAAGAACGAACATGTTTTGGAAACATAGATTTAGAAAAATACCGAGACAGACAGTGAGCGTCTCAAAACCGTCCATATAAAAGATATCCACATGTCAAATTGTGTACTTTGTAAAAACACCATGAACAAATGCGTGTAAGGTTGACATTTCAAGGAGATATGTTTAAATTTTGCATGGAATGTGCATTGGTAGAAACTATTTAAAATCATGCTACGTCAGGTTGACATTGCAAAAGAATGTATTTATGCACAATCACGGGCGCTTTACAGTGACATTGGAATATGAAATCGTATAGGTATCTTGTATTTTTTCAAATCAATGTTTGGAAGTGAACGGTGCGTGCGCAAGTGTCTCTTACGCACCGTTCACTTCCGAACATTGAACATTTCCAAACATTGTAAGCGCGGTGTTACTCTAGAACGGTTACTGTTTCACCATCTTTAATAATAGGTAGTGACATGCTGCATTGCAGCAGATTCGGTCACGATCGGTGAGGTAATATCAATCACATGATACCAACGTAGAGAGATATTTAGTGCGGTTTTAAGTTGCCGGTGGTCCATTGGCGGGCAAGAGGAAAGGAGGGCCGCATCTGCATCACAATCGGATGCAAATGTTTTGGTGCCGTGCAGATGGTAGTTCAAAAGGCTCGTTTCGTAAAAAAAAGCTATGTCGGCTCAGACACACGACTGGAGTTTACTCCTTAAGAACGAAAGTGAACGATGTGTAAGGTAAGGTAAGGTAAGTGGTAA
Organism: Eumaeus atala; assembly: GCA_017140195.1. NCBI lineage: Eukaryota > Metazoa > Arthropoda > Insecta > Lepidoptera > Lycaenidae > Eumaeus > Eumaeus atala. The sequence goes on along the minus strand of JAFELO010000179.1, from coordinate 1,262,892 downwards.
GGTAGTAAGTTTAAGGCGGTAGTCACTACTCTATTCCCTCATTCGCCTATTCCGACGGGAAGGTAATCCCACACGATCGTAGACAAATCAGACCCAAGTCCGACGGTTTAACTTGCTCTCCGAGGTACGGGAGTGTAATACCGCCATCTTCCTGATTCATGACCGTTATTAGAAATTGAATAATCTTAATAACGCTTTGGTCCGACACGGGACTCGAGCACAGGACCTCAAGCCTGTGGTTGAACAGGCTTACCACTAGGCCACGAGGCGGCCAATGTAACGGCTAGAGTTCTCTCATGTACCGAGCCCGTACGTGGTAAACTTCACATGCCATAGAGTATTTCAACTCGCGTCGGTTGCGGGCTTCCATACAATGCAAATATTTATATCCTAAATGTTATTTGACTGGCTGGCTCAGTTGGTAACGTGGCGCTTAGACTACGTGATACGGTTAGAGGTCGCGGGCTCGAAACACGCCTAGGTCATGGATACTTACTTACCTATGTATTATATGCATTTCTATAATAAAAATCTTAAAAATATAAAATTCCTTAAATTTATTATAATATTAAATTGATTTCCGTTGTCTAGTACCTGTAAAACAAGTCCTTACGGTACTTACCACAGATCTAGGCTAACGTGTGTGATAAGTCCACAGACATTATTATTTTCTTTATTTGAAGCTGTTGCTGCCATATATCCGAATAAAACCGGCAAAGGAGTACCAATACCAGTGTAAAGTGACAGTTATTTAGTCGCGTTTTGTATAGCTTGTGAAGATTAATAATAAACACAGTTTCGTTGTTGTTGCAATAAAATGTAATGGAATGAAATGTAATTGTAATGTAACTTATGTACAATTATCTCGAGTCACCGATCCGAGTTTTTTCGCCGATTCTTCGGTGGTCCGGATTAGGGTTGAACCGGTTGTAGTAAAATAACGATGTTCAAAAAAGAGATTTGTATAATCCTATTTGAAATTTGATTTTGATAACAGATATGGATATATAAGGCTGCGTATACCACATACATGCAAATAACTCTAATCAAGTCAGCTTTATTACTTATTTAAGACTATTAATATATAATAAATCTAAAGAAAATATTTTTTCTAAACATTTTCTCTTTTTATGTTACTTAAATAACTTTGTATTCATGATAAATCCACTTTTAAATGCATATCTTTCAGGTGTCTGAACAAATATGAAAGAACAACAGACATAAGTCACAAATATCATGATGGTAAGAGATAAACTTATATCTCCCATGTGAGAAAAAATACTGAAGCTTGAGTCGCGTATATTGTATAATAAAAAGATCCAGATGGATTCATCGTTGAAGTTAGTGCATATACTTAGGTGACCTAGAGTATTCCGGTCCCAACAATGGCCGCTCAGATTTCTAGCGCACCTCGTTCAACCGGTCTGAACGGCTGTCTGCATTTCAAGTTTTCTTATTCTGGACATTCCAGAAACGTGGGCGTCGTGATATTTTGCGAGGAATCAATTGCACATTTATAGAAATGTCGTATCATACACACTTGACATATTATATACATATATTATCGTTCATCGCTAAGGGCAGAATAATGTAATCTCACCCCATTGCACTATCCCTATTGGTGGGGTTGTCCTGCATGTAACCCTCATTGTCGGCACCTTAGAGGACTGGCTAGACATCGCGGTGCCTTGATGTTTTTAGCTCCGGGGTACACACGGGGGGGTAGTTAGCACAAGTGGCCACACTGATGGCGCTCGCGATTGTTTTTGTGGGTATTCGGCACTGTTACATGCCGGGGGCCTCACCGTCGTCTAGTCTCGATCTTAATCCGCTGGATTATGGTTTATGGTCGTTTTTAGAGAGCACAGCATGCTCTAAATGCCATAACAATTTGGAGCCCTTTAAACAATCCACACAATTGGCAGTGAAGAATTTCCCCATGGAAAGAATACGTGCTTCTATTGTATTCTTTTTATATTTTCAATTGTGTTGTACTTGTGTGTTAAACTAACACACTGTAACAACAATAATAAATGTTATTTGTAATTTAAAAAGTATTTCTTTTTCATTGTTACAATATTTCTGGCAAGACCAGGTTATATATACTATGTTGAGTAGCTTAGACAAAGGTATAATTTAGATTACACATTAATGCACTGTTATGGGTCCTGGGTAAGATCCGGCAGGGTGTCTGGGACTCGTAGTTGAACCGAATACCCTGTTGAGGTACCCCTTATCTGTCAGCAACACGGTACCTTGGCGACTGGCCAGTGCTTAACAGGGGACCAAACCCCTCCAACAAGAGGGCTGAAACGACAACATAGATCTGTCATGACGACATTTCTGCTGCTACTCGCGGAGTAAAGGATATATGTTAAATTCTAATTACATAAACTTTTTTCTAGAAATTATAAAAATAACTTAATGAAGATCTAGAAATTATACAAATAACTTAATGAAGGTCTAGAAATTATACAAATTACTTAAATGACTGTTTGTAAAGTAGGAAGAGATCATCACAAATACTATTGGGCGTACAAAAATGAAATTAGATATATGTTAAATATGGACACTTTAATTTTTTGAATTTTCTAGAATTAGACAGTTTTCCTTATCATATTCAGATGATAGTGAGTCTAAAAAAATCTCAACGCTAGATATTTTCAATATTTTATTATTCAAATGGACAATAAAATGACTTCTCCGTGAATTTATGCAAATGATATTATCTTAAGATAACGACAAAGACCTGGGATCGTTGTTATTTATTAGATAAACACCAGTTCTCAGAAATTTAAATTATTTACAACGATAGAACGTCCTTATCATATTAATAAATATAATTCACGTGATAACGTCTTGTGAGTCGATAACATCTGCATGCAAGAAAAAATGTGACGTCATAGTATCGTTCCCAGTAATGTTCATAACGGGCGTCGCCTGCGAGCGTGAGATCGTACCAAGTCGTTACTTCATAGGGCAATGCGCTCATAGATACATTAGATTATATAATTCTGATTTGCACTTTGTTATCAGGTAAAATTATATCGTCCGTAACCCAGCTACTTTATATCAGTTATCAGATTATGATTAAAAATTGCAAGTAACTTACAACCAGTGGTAAATATGTGTGCAGTTTTTTGCAGAAGCGGTACACCTGGTGATTGCAGAAATTAATGTTAAAACTATAGAGGTAGCTTCCTTCTGGCACATTCGTGCAAAAATAGATAATCTAAAAGAACTTATCGCTACCTAAAATCAACTGTAAAGTAATGGATATTTTCATGGTGTCCTTGTCAAATGGTACGTCGATGAAAACGATGATGATGCTGGTGTTGTATCTACCTGGTTCAAGATCGAGACCAGCTTTCCAGCTGCATTGGTACAACATGCTATTAAAATCAGCTTTCATTTGTCAATTGTAGTCGGAGCAATAATTATGAGCACGAATTTATATATCGAGGACATTAAACAATACATTTCTCTCAGCAGATTGTCTTGTTTATTGTCTATGAGTTATGTCTTGTAAATTTTGTGTTTCACTAACGGCTGCTTTCACTATTCTATCTGTCAACGGATTTGGCTACTGGAGATAGAATATTGACATAATTTTTAATTCATACAAACAAAAGTCAGCGTTGGCCTCTTAGACAATAATTTCGTCTAGGCGTAAACAATTCAGAAACAAATGCCCTTTGAATTTATATAGCAACTTTTGTAATAAGGAAATGAAATGGAATGGCTATCTAAACCGAAAAAGAAACTTAGCCTGAAACTTCCAAGTACGAACAGCATCGATTTGTCGTTTTCCCTCCAAAATAAAAAATATATATATCTAAGGATATTTACATCTTAAAACGTTTATTGCAAATAACTCGTTTCATTAAGAGAATCGAGTGGGCGATAAAACGAGCTAACATCACGTCGTCGGATGAAACATTTATAATTTTATGTTCTAGCAACATAGCTTTGTATACGTTTTGTAGTGTCTGCTTTAATTGGTCCCACCTACACACAATAACCAGTGCCGGACTTATTCAGCGCGGGTCATTAATAAAAATTCTGACGTGGGTCTCTCGATTTACCATCATTTTTATTATTAAGACAATAATAATAAATATATATATTGCTATAGGCCATATAGCCTTGTTAACTTTGTTTCATAGTTGGGCGCCCGATCCATAGCAATTGCTACCTTTGCCACGTTATTAATCCGGCGCTGTTACTAACAATCTGCCGACGTGCCATCCACTAGGGAGTCGTCCTTTATGATTATACGAGGGAAACCTGTCAAGTATTAATACTCTGTGCTAAATTCTCGATTAGCATATTCATGATCGTAGAGGTTCGCGGTCTGACTACATCATTATAATAAAGAGACTTGTTTATAGTTGGACTGCGAATGTTTGGGAATATTCTTGTGTTAAATTGAATAAGACAATAGTAACAATTCATTAAAAAAAATATATTAAAATCTTTGCAATTCATCATTTTTCGCTTACATTATTACGACAAAACTATTTTACATATTTTATCGCGGTTTATTAAATTATTTAACTAACCTGACGTTTTAGAAGCTTTTCAGGAACAGCTCGTGCCCATGGATGCTGTAAAGATTTTAGACCCTCGGGCCAGTTCAATAACTAAATTGACCACCGTTAAATCCGTATACCTTCTTTTTTATAGAACAGGGGCAAACGAGAAATCGGAGCCTTTTCTACGACTACCGACGCCCATGAACATCCACATAATTACTATGCCGATGCGTTGGCCTCCTTCCGCCCCCACCCGAATGCAAATTAAGTATCTACTTCTTAGTTGAATTTGTCGTTTGTTTTTTAGACTTTAATTACCAAAAATTCATTTGTTACTATCAGATACACTACTTATACAAATACCTATTACGAGTAGAATAAGTTACCGTTTTATGGATCTGACAAAAATATATTAAATGAAAGTAATTTTTTAATACTTTAAATCATTTCAGGACTTCGTATTGGTAACATTGGACAAAAGTGAATTGGCAGATAGTGCAGTCCGCGAGCAAATATTAGAGTACATCGTAGTGTCTTTACGTTAGTCTGTCATTGACATTAAGCTACGAGACAACAGAGCGCCACGTCCAGAGGACTTAAGTGGCGGCGTGTACTTTAGTCTCTATATAAATATATATCTATATTAATTAAATTCTACTATGCAGCTTGGAATAATTAAAAAGAAGATTAATTAAAACATTAAATTACATATAATAGCGAAAACATCGCGCACTACCAAGTTTTTTGAGTTCACTTCTTAAGAAGCGAAAAGATATAACGAGTAAAATTCTGTGAAACAGTGATGGAGGAATCAAGCGTTATACCGCGGAATTATTGACCGCGCTTTCGTGGCTATCGTTCTTACCGCACCTTTCACGAAAGCGTGGTAAAGTGTTGCGAGGCGTAATGCTTTACACACAGTTTTTATGTTCAACGAGCTGTATTCATAGTAGACAACAACTGATAATGATGTTAAGTCATCGTCTGTATCTTGTCGTTTGTCGGGCACGCGGCTGTTCGTGTTCCTACACACCAAAGATTTAGATTAAGTTTGTTGACCTAGAATCATAATAAGACCTTTCACTGGGTGCCTATTGTTACATAAACAATAAACTTTGTACAACAAGGATATAATTTGTAGATACGCTAACGTTTATATACATTTTTATATTAAAGAAAATAAAAGAAGTTTTTAAGAAAATTCCAACAATTTTCTTGGTAAAACATTTCAATCTCAAACTAAGCAGTCCTCGAGACAAACTAGCAGCAAATCATCTTTATACACAGAATGGGGATGACAATAAAATAATAATTAAAAATATGTAAGTTCTATTATAATTAGTGTATAGGATAATGTTACGTTTAACGTGACATAGGTAACAAGAAAATTTCTACATGTTATAACGTAAAGTCTGTCAGTATGTCACCGTTTTTCTTAAAATCGACTCTAATCTAATTTATTATAATTAATATACTCATAACCGTGGAAAGGGCAATTGTTACTACAATGACTCGTTATTAGATTCTTTTCGATACTACCCATAGTGGTGACCATGAATTTATCATTTTTTGACTGCTCTATGCTGACGGAAGTGTACAGTGCAGTTTCATCGCTTACTGCAAGACACGTCGGGCGACGATATTGTGAGATTTGGTCGCTAGGGAGATGATGCCTCCACTTCCCCGTACATGTGAAGGATGCATCCCGATAGTTATCTAATATTAGCTAAAGTAACTATTATTGTTTTGACCGGTATCGTGAACTACCGCGAGATACATTTATACTATACAATACAGTAATGATGATATTTTTAAAAATGTTTTCTTTGACTAAAGTGCTGGATAACCTATTTGATAGATTTATTGTGTAACTTTTCGCCTGGGAACGTCATTAGGTATTATTATTACTAGTGGACCGATTTGAAAAAAAATTTCAGCATCAGTATGCTACGCTACCTCTAATGACCGTCGACTATATAATACTTTTTTAAACGTAGTACACATACAAGAAAACAACAGGTGTTAAATATATCAATGTAAATCCTTATATCACCTCTGCAGAAATTATCGATAGCTAGATCCCGGCATAATTGCTCTGTTATACATTGAATTATTTTTCATGTATAACAGAGCAATTATGCCGGGACGTCTAGTTATCGATAATTTATAATATTTATATTTTGTAAACCAATGAACATTTTCTTTATCTTGTGAAATATCCGCGAGAAGCCGAGACGGACTGTTAGTTATTATAAAATGAATGATGATGGCTTTTAATATATGTATATTATATAGATAGTGTAGGAATATCGATACGTACCCAATTCTTTATTCGAGTGTTTAGGGTTTCAACCAGTGGCGATTCTATCTTCTACCCTGGTCCACCCTGACCAAGATGAATCGACAAAATAAATTCGGTGGGTCTTTTTGAAATTACATATTGTGAAGAGTACAGTAAACTCCTAAAGATGTTCGTGGGTGTCGTTTACCTTCAGATGATCTGCTCCGCATTCTCTATATCGAACAAGTTTAGAGCAATAATTATATAATTATTGTGACATTTTTTATTACATAAATATTTACGATAAGCGTTATCACTGCTATCACTGATTCACAATATAATCAGCTCTGTTAAAGAAGTGGAGCAAATGTGCAAATATTAACATTCATTGAAAAATGTAGAGCAATGGAAATAAAATAGAGAAGAAAAAAAAAATAATAGCTCAGCTTATAAAAGATATATATTTATTTTGGGCAGTACATAACCAATGCTAGCTTTCAATTATACTATTGTGTGCGGCTTGTGTATTTCCGCTTGCCTATTGGAGGGGAGTAGGGCCCTCTTTCCCTCCCCACGTGCACCTCTTTATCTGCATGACATTAATGCGGTTGTCGGTAGTCCCTACAATACGAACAGTCCGACCTGCTTTTTTGTCCCTTTACTATAAAAAATACATACATTGACCATTAGCTGATGACGTGTCCTATTTACTGTAAACGGCTGCATGAAAAGGTATTTGTAGTGACTATAATAATATTTAATGTTACTAGCGATATTACTATTACCTACTACGTCTTCGATTATAATTTATTTTAATTATACCTTCCTCGGTTCTCTTCAAAGATAAAAATCCCATTAGAATCTGTTCAATATACTTTGAGAAAATAGATTACATACAGACAGGTTTTTGGGAACTTTGTTTTATATACATATAAGAAGACTATTGAAGCAACTTCTGATAGAATGTTTTTGGACTTATCCTTATTTCATCTTTTACTTCTGAATCATGTTCGTCCTTTTGAAGTATACTCCATGAGAACTGCTATACTTGATTAAACTATTTTCACGGCTTACTACCTTCTAAAAATCTGTTACTTACGAATTATTCGTACTTCTTCGTTTCTAAAATAAAGTAAATACTTACAACATACTTACTACATTAAATGTTTGTAGTTATATCTACATAGAGGGTATCGTATGAAATTCCTGAACAATAGGAGCAGTAGCATGGAGGATGACCTTACAGGTCAAAGTCAGTAGGGTGCAATAGAAAATGTCAAAGTGAACTCGAAGCTTTTTAGAGATGCATAGCGGTCGTCTGGGCGACGTCTACACGTGAGCGGCGCGCATGCCTCCGCAGCCCGCCCTCCTAACTTAACTTCAGTATCGAGCGATCCTCCGCTGGAGGAGGTCATGTCGCAATGTCCGATGATCGCGACAATCCGTCGCCTAGCGGCCTCCGCGACCGCGTTAGCTTTTTCGAGAAAGTGTGGACTGGACGAACAAAAAAGGATGTGGTCGACGCGACCGCAGACGTTGAGGACATAGAACGCAAGATAGAACAGCGCAAACGGCGACCGGAGTCGCCGAAAATCGAAGTTAAACTAAAACACACTCGTGAAACGATCTCGCCGTCCAAGAGTTTCGAAACTACGTTTCCGAATTTGAAATTGAGACATGTGGAAGTTGACGAAGTAGACAGAGGTCATCAGGTCGAAGAGGGCGACCTGGCGGCTGGGGTGCAATTCGTCAAATTCGAGCGGGTGACTGTGAAACGGACGGTGACAGAATCTCGCGAAGAAAGATCCGAGTCACCACAGCACGAGTGGTACTCCGAGTACCAACACCAGACATTGCACAATGTGCCAAGGAAAGAATACATGCGCAGCAAGTCGGAATATGACTCCCATATTGCTGCAATTCGAGGTAAGGGTTCATTAATTGAAAACATTTTTATGTATCTTTATACACTTTTACGGATGTTTCTCTTTATGAATTATCGATTTATTTAAGTTTGGCATTTTAAGATGCAATTCAAGTAATTTGCTACTTACATGTTTTTGTTGATGACTAGTTATAAATTTTTGTCAATGAATCAAGTCTTATTAATGCTTAAGGTCAGACTAGTGTTGAGTAAATTATATTAATAGGTTCTACTTATGGTGTATGTGGTCACGCTAGTGTCTCTTACCACCGCTGTTTTTCATCGGCCATTAGCTTGGCTAGACCTCATTCATAGACCAAGACGTTTGATTCCTGCAGACAGGGACTCGGAAATAGAACTCTCGCTAGAAATTAATCGTTCTAGTATCTATACCAATTTAATAAAGAATATTTGTTTTTACGTTTTAGTAATATTTTTAGTTCTAACGTTTTAAATAACGACAACACATCATAACGCTAGTTCCCTAATGAGGTATGCAGAGAGAAACGGAGTTCCACATATCACGATCTTTACATAGGTATATAAAGATCATGCGGCTTACTCTCTTCAAACAAAATATTTATTTATTCGCGTTTATGTAAAATACACAAATACACAAATTCGTGTATTTTCCAACATACCCGTAATTCCTGTCATTTTGAAGTTATAACTCAGTTTATTAGTAACAAAATATAAAATCTGTAACCCAAGAAATTGGGGGTAACAGAGTAGATAGGTACTTCTATTTAATTTGATTTGGCTGGAGCTGCCAGCATCACAATAAGGTTTAATTTATGTTTAGTATTCGATACACCTACTTGCAGACTCTGATAAATAAAACACAACAGTCTGTAGGTAGGTACTTTGGTTTGATTTTACCTTTCCCCTTTCTACAATCTCTGATATGTGTCAGGATTTGACTGGTGATATATGAACAGTGGTACTTCTATACAGTGACGTCACTGCATGGTACATAAATTATTAACTGTCACTGCTATGACAGTTCATGAGAACGCGTTATGTGCAGCGTAAGTTAGCTACAGAGATTGTATTCCTAGCATTATTGCAAGGATTTCGATGATATATTTAAACTTAAAGCCTCTGCCGCCAAATGCCATCATGTATTTTAATGAAAACCATTCGTGATCACTAAGATGTAGACATCACTTGCTGAGAAATCTCGGTGTAAGTGAACTATTGCCTTAGATGCTAGTTTGTCCCCATGACTTCGTTCGCGTGCTTCTTGTTGTTGTTGTACGGAAAAAGTTTCATTCGAATCAGTCCATTAGTTAAGGAGATCAGCGTGTAAAAACAGACAAACATATTAACAGACAATTATTTCTCAAAATATTTTTTGTTTTTTTTTTCTCTATTAGCATTTTTTGAAAAATAATATTCATTAGATACACAATTTTTAAACACTAAATAGTTTACATTTCTAAAATAATATAAGTTTTTGCGGTCTAAAAATGAGCTTATATAATTTCATGTGTAGTTTATAAATTGTAATTATGTATTTGTAGCCGGCGGCATAGACACGGTCAGCCATTAGTCAATGTAACGTGATACGCACACGTCCATATTGAATTATTATTAACCTTGATTGACGCAAGGCTAATGTCATATTAGTTTTGATGCAATGGCCTAAATAGAGTGTGGGTTACTTAGCACGAGTCCGACTCAATTTGTAGATAGGAGATACATAAAGTGTGAGATCATTTTGCAGCATGAGTTTGAACTTTTAAATCTTACATATAGTGACACAGTTATAACACATATGACTGACAGGATGACAGATTCACACACCGCTTACGGAAACGAGCCCGGATTCGAATCCGTAAGTTGAGAGCTTAGATTTGTAGTAATAAAATAACGCGACTGTAGAGAGCTCTAATAATAATAAATAAATCAAGTACACGGCTTTCGCCGATTTGTAGCGCAAATCAACCCCTCCTGTCAGAGGGGGGGGGTCTCCTCAGATAAGTCAAACAATAAATGAGCTCAATTATCCTTATCCACGACACCACAATTTAAACGGCATCGTGCGCGCGCCGACCTACTAGAGTGGGGAAGGGGACCGTTTCCCCCTTTTCGGTCTCAAACATAGTTACTATAGAGTACGCCCACGATCAACCTGGTACATCTCTTCCCGTCTGCGGGAAAAGAGGGGGTCTGTCCCCTATCGTCTCCCTAAACCTGATGACACAAAAGTCTTCGTACTCATTCGAATTGTTAAGGCTGGACAAGCGCCGCCAATCAGTAGTAGGTTCCTCCGAAAAAGAAAAAAACTTAATTACCTTTGATCTACGAGTTTGGTCGTGTTCATTAATCATATACTATGGTGTAATTACTACAATCCTCAGTCCCCTGTGGACTAATGTTGTACAATCTATTTGAGACAATGCGCATTGAAAACTTATGTTTTTGGCTCGGAATTTAGGCCCAATTGAGCAGTATGTAATTTCATGTAATAATGATAACAATAATCTCTGTGGACTCGTTATATATCGTCCACTGGTAAGTACCGCAAGGACTTGAGGTGCTACAGACAGACAATGGAAATATATTTAGGATTTTTATTAAAGAAATACATATAGCCTATTATATAAACATCATGACATATGCGGAATTCGAACTCGTGACCTCGGTCGTAACACGCGGACTAACTGGCCGGTCGTCAATATGTGGGACTCGATTTGCTATTGAAATTTGCTTCTGGTGCCGTCACAAGTGCCCTGGTCCTACCAGAAACAAGGGCGTCTGCAAGCAAATAAGTATTTCAACCGAAATTACAAAGCCCCACCGCCACGACAAGGCTTGCGTCATAGCTGGACATATTCTGATCAAATTATAAGAATATTCTTTGTCTGTCATGCACATCTTGCAAACCTGATAATTTCCCAATACATTTGCAGTAATTATACAATACTTTTCGCAATACACATAAAACATATCAGCCATTTGATGTTATGATACTTTGTATATTTTAACGCAAAGGTGAAATTTACGGACGAAGCGAAAACATTGTTAAAAGATAGTGCCTGGCAATCTTATCGATGTCACGTATTTCGTCAATTAAATCGTTTTGTGCAAAAAAGGCTGGGTCGGTTTCACAGTTCGATGATTAACTTTTAACCACCACATATATGCTTTTAATTAATTGCTGCTAACTTGGACTGGTAGTTTATGTACAAGTTTTTTGTAGTAGATACAAAAAAAAAACGTGCAAACCAAATGCTGGTGCGTTGCTCTTTCATAAAGGCCAGCAGCTACTTACAAACCGCACGAAACCGGACAGCTTAGCCGTCTCCTTACGGAGGTCACACGCTAGCGAGAGGCATCTCGCTAGCTGTGCCCGCACTATTCGGATGGATACGTCATCGCACTATCTCTTACAAAATTATCACTCAAGCTCCTAATAGCTTAACGACGTATTTAATTATTACAATTATTTTATCATTACCTCATTCGTCAGCCTCTGTCCACGGGTATCCGTCGTAAGGTTCGCTCATATGTTTCTAATTATCAATTGACAGGCGATTTAATGGATCAATTGATCTGAATGTTAAGGTGACGTCGGAAGTTGTAATCTCAATGATATTATAAATGCGATAGTTTGTACGTGTGATTGTTAGCCTTTCAAAATAAGTAATCTAATCAAGTAATAGAATGTGTTGGATAGTTCATCTATCGAGAAATGCTATAGGCTGTATACCATGATTCTACTACCAATAGGGCTGGAGTTACACGGCTGTAACCGCGTGACGCGTCTAGTAAGATTATAGAGCCAAGAATAGGTAGAGTTATGTAGAGTGTCATTGCGATAGAAAAGATTATCATTAATATTAACACTGCGCAGCGATAATTATATACTATCTTATCTGGAATCGTTGCAAAAACTTGTTAATACACACACACACACACACATCCACAGGAACGAAAAAACTTTTCGGTATTTCTGAGGCATTGAAACTTAGGCATGCCTTCAACGGACCCGGATATATATAGATCTATATATATATATATATATATATATATATATATATATATATATGTGTGTGTGTGTGAACGTTTAATAGGTCTAGTATATATTAATAATAAAAAGCAGAACAGTTTGTTGTCTGAACGCGCCGACCCAACTACTGATCCGAATAAAAAAATGTTTTTGTGTTGAATAGTCAGTCCATTTATCTTAAAGCTGTATGCTATATGCCATTACTAACCAACTAACTACGACCAAACGCGGTTCCCAAGTCGAGTACGCCGGTTATGTGGGAAAAACTGCGAGTCACTGTTAGATTTAGACAAACCAAGAGACGCCAAAAACTTGTTGTTTGCCACATCTACGTGCACATTAAAATATTTTATTATTTGCATAAATTAAAATCACATGCACGGAGGTAACTTTACTATAAATTTTATGAGCACTTGTGTACATGATTTACGTTCACGAGACATAAAGGTACTTAACACATTTGCTTGTTGTGGAACGTACATAAATACATTAATACTTTAAAATGGACATTGCCCACGACTTCGCAATTTCGGATGTTGCATACAAGCATACATACGTAAGTTTTAATTTAAACCTCCAACTAAAAAACTGGGAAAACCATATTTGAGAGAGAGAGAGGCAAAAATTACAAATGATCACCTTAGTTTCTATTAAACCCCAAAATAACCCTCATAGTTAACTCAACAACAGTTAAATTACATATGGTTATGTATACCTAGTGAAGGAATACTACAAATGCAAGAAACTAAGAAGGTTACTATTGAACAGTAATCAAGTACATCTTTTTTTAACGTATCTAATTTAGAATCGTATTGACTTTTTCTTTCTTAAGTTTTTCTACCAGTCTTTTCAAGAGAAACCTTAAAAACAATGTTTTAAAATTATAATTAATTATCTAACTTTATAATAATACGTACACCTAATACATACATTATATTAGGTTCGATCGATATCAGATATCGTTGTGTTTATTTCGGGAAATAAAACGTAACACAGTGGTTACGTATTATTAATAAAATACTTACATAACGACACGTTACGTATCAGTTACTGAAATTTTGTCGATTTAATAATAAGAAAGTCTAAAAGTGTTTTTATATTTCAATTACATAAATTTTATTGAGTGGATTAGATTGAAGTTTGTAATCTTGAATGGTTTATGAAACTTGTGCTGTATAATAATATCATTTTGATTTGAAAACATGAATTTTTAAATACATTAATAATTTCTAGTATATTAGTGTATCAAAATTCTTTTTTATAAAAACCTTGTCGTCTTTAGAGGAATTTTTTATGTAATTATTATTTGGACACACATCTAAAATCATACAATTAATCAATTTATTTCAGTTTTATCTGAAAACAGTTGTCGAGTCATTCAGCATTTTCACAATACACACACGAAAGAAAAAAAAAACAAACACCAAGGCAAGTTCGTGTAACGGATAATTTATAATAATGACATTTTCATTGGACATGTCAACATTTTAAAGACATTATTATCCTTTTTATACTTACATATAAATGAAGTGGCGGGCACACTCGTAGCTAGCGAATAAAGATCGCGAAAATCATTAATCATAATACTTACCAAGCGTTATCTCTTGTGACATCGAGACAAAAATGCAATTACATATCATCAACATTATCTTATTATCATTCTAATTCTGTCGGACAGAGAAACACCCAACGTCGCACGCTCAGTAGTACGTTGAGTCGCCGCAAACCTGCGAACCAGTCCTAAATTAAGTGACGATGTTTCGGTCCCGTAGTCCATCACGGGAAAACGCATTGGTTGAAGACTTTCGTCTTCAAGGTCTGTGGTAAATGATGTTTGTTAATACATTCCTTTTTTTATTGATGCGGGGAAACACATTACGCGCTTTCACCGGCCCTGGGTGTGGTCCAGTGGTGTGTGAGATTCGCGGCACATGATAGTGCCGAACACCCACAAAAACCACCACGAGTGCCATCAGAGCCACACTACACACACGAAACAAATCTTCAGGGCACCTCGACGGCTAGTCATCCCCCTAAGAGACCAACTCCACCTTCACAGATGGGGTTGCCCCGCACTACAAGACAACCCCATCGACTTTGGGACAGTGCAACGGGGTGAGGTTCCCATCCTCGCCCCTTGCCCCATGCGCAAAAGCGCCGGCTCCTATTGCTCTTAGGTCCCCTCTTCTCATAAGAGGTTTTTATTTTTTTGTGATTTGATTGATTTATCTCAAAAATTCTTGTAAGTTATTTATTTTTTTATCCGTACAACGAATACGAATCAAAATGTTTTATGATCACATTTATTGTGATTGTTTTTAATTTTGTCTCATCTATTTTATTTTGTTGTATGTTAAATTGAATCGCTAATGTGACTAGACTAATGAGGAAATATTTGACGGAAAGGGATCTGTAATTGATTACAAATGTTGCGATATTTATGAATATTGCACTAATACGCTTAATTATTTCAACACCATTATTGTCGATGCCACTATTTTTAACTACGTCATCATCATTGCCTATAGGTACATGAGTTTAGTAGGAGGTAATGATATATTTTTTAATATTATATGGTGCCAAACGAGCAGTTAGAGCCCATTGATGACTATTGAAGCTCCTGAACAGCTGCATAACTATAGTGCCGATGTGTTGCCTGCCCTTTTTCTGATAGTCCGCCGGCTAATCATAAACCGCACGACACGTGAAACATGCAGCATGGCAAGTCATAGTTAGAGGTAGTACCGTGCTGCATTGCAGCCGAAATGGGCAGGCGCGGAGAGGTACCTCCCGCTCACGTGATACCGCGCCGTAAACATAACTATAGTGCCGATGTGTTGCCTGCCCTTTTTCTGATAGTCCGCCGGCTAATCATAAACCGCACGACACGTGAAACATGCAGCATGACAAGTCATAGTTAGAGGTAGTACCGTGCTGCATTGCAGCCGAAATGGGCAGGCGCGGAGAGGTACCTCCCGCTCACGTGATACCGCGCCGTAAAGAGAGGTATGTTGTACTGTTTATGAGAAAATTATTGGAGGGTAGAGAAGAAGGTCAACGCATCTGTATAACAGCTATGCGAATCATCAAAAGCCTCTGACTGCACGTCTGTCCTCTTATACTATAAACACGAAAAGTAGGTAGTAGTACTTCAAGAAAAGCTTATCTTCAAGAAGCCTCTGGTGATCTCTGTGGGTGGTAGTGCCACGTATCATCAGGTGGCCCGACTGCTTTTGTGTCCCGTATAAATCTATTTGAAAACACTTCTGAATCGTTTATGATACATATATATATTATATCTAATAGCATCCTATACATATATTTAATACAAGAATTACCTATTACTAATTTAGTTTTTTTATTTAAATTTTATATAAAATTCTCGTATCACGATGTTAGCTATCTCCTAGACGGCGTTACAGATTTTTAACAATCATATGCATATTCAGTAGGTGTGAGAACCAGCAACTATCCATTTTTCTTATTTCACCCGTATATATTATGTACTCATAATAGGTTATATATTATGGACCGTAGTTGAGCGGGCGAAACCGCGGGGCGCAGCTGCTTTTATATAAGTTTTGATTCATTATATAAACTGTTTTAACGTTGACTCAAAAGGCGCGGCTATCAATTTTACATTATCCTTAGAAGTCAGTAAATGTTAATTTAAATAAGTATGTGCTGTTAATTTCAGGGTGGATCAGGGTTTGTTATTGAATAATCTATTCCAACTTAGTTGACAGGTTCAATTTATTTGAACATATTTTTAAATAGTACAAATACAACTTCTATACATTTTCTTATAGACTTGCGATGAACAATTCGGAGCACATTATAATTACAACTCGGAGCACGTTATGATTTAATCGCAATTCCTTTTCGCTTTTAAACAATATTCAAATACATTTTTTTTGACATTGCGTATAGTGCCAGTACGAATTACAAATTACATGCCAGTACGAATACTTAATTCGAAATAAGATGGGGAATGAGGTTAGTTAGGTTGAGGTTTGCTATCTGTTGATCAATTCTCAACCTCAGGTTTAAATATATAGATGACATTCTAATAACCACGTACATAATTAGAAATCTTGAAATTGCGAATGCCCTTGATATTATTGTAATTACATTAAAATACATTTGAAAATGTTTCTGCGTCTACGTCATATGTCAGTATAAATTACAAAGACAAAACAATATTATTCTTTGTCTTTTAAATTTTGTTAAATTTTGACTGAAATAATCTTTGTTGTATTAAAGACTTAACTGCTCTTCACGAGTTGTATGTTAAAAACGCCATAAAGAAACGTACATGCCAAATTTCAATTTTGTTCGTGGTATAGTTTCTGAGGTTTTATGATTTATCAGTGAGTTTGAGGAGGTAGTGTCATGCATAGTGCATTACAGTACATCCTCCTATAGAACATAATTGGGCCGGCACGAGCGGAGAGGTACCTCTCGCCCACATAATACCGCCATAAAGTGTCGTCTTCAGTATCGCGTTTCGTGCGGTTTGTGAGCAGCCGGNNNNGGGGGGGGGGGGGGGGGGGGGGGAGAAGAGGAGAACGCATCGGCATAGTAATTATGTGGATGTTCATGGACGTCGGTAGTTGTAAAAAGGCTCCGGTTTATCTTTTGCCCCTATACTATAAAAAAGTGTAGTATTACGTTATTACGTTTTTATATTAAAAGTTTATATATAAATGTCCATAATATGCACAGCGGGTTTTGCCTGTCCGCTCTACCGTGCCTATCCTCTTCAAACGATCTATGCGGTTGGCGAATTACACCAACACGTACTGACACTACAGCACCCACAAGACTCATAAGCGGCAACAACCATTAAGCAAACATTTCAAGAAACTTATTTACGAGAATACAGGAAAATGCTCAACGGTGCTAGTGTCGAAATAAAAAAAAATGCGAAAAATAAGATTATGCTAAGATCCTATGTGCGCGATTGTAAAGTCTGATAGTTGGTTACAACTGTCCAGACCAGCAAAGACGTTGCTGGACCACACACACGTTAGCACTTTGTAAAGTGACTGACAAACACATTCGCTTTATACAAAGGTCAAGTCCGTTGGTTAATATAAATAGTTAAGTATAAGTAGTCACATCAAATTTCCATTCACGGTTGTTGCCTACATCGACAAAGTATATAAAAGCAAACCATAAACCATTATATTGACTTTTTATTTAGCGTAACACATAAAGTTACATTGTGATCTGCGATAAACTAACTGCCACACCAATTGCAACACTCTCTGTGGCACAAGTACTCTTTGTTATAAAAATAGCTGTGATGTCACTTGAACGTTGGTCATGTATATTAATGCCTCGGATTCGTTGAATATCGCAATTACTTTCGCCCTCTTGTAAAGTCGGCGGATTAATTTATTGCTTTCTTTGATTATTCAGAACTCAGTGTAAGTACTTTATGTTTATGTAGCGCATTTTGTAATCTATGTATTGCTATGGAAATTAGCACATCAGCTGTTACCTAACGCCTTAAGAAATCGTTCAGAAGATATATTGCCCCTGTACACCCAGTCCTTCCTAATTCTCAGGTCAGGATTATTTTGAATAAATCACGATAGCATAGCTTTAATCGGTACATGATCAAGAGGGGATTCCTCGGGAATGTCCGCCACATTTGGCCTTTCACTAAAATTCTGCTATTCAGCTAAAGTTAGACAAGTCTTTGTTTATAAATATTATATATA
>JAFELO010000179.1:1221827-1238171 GCA_017140195.1 Eumaeus atala | reverse complement strand
TCCTAGAACTCCTATCCACTAACAGGTATCCTAGAACTCCTATCCACTAACAGGTATCCTAGAACTCCTATCCACTAACAGGTATCCTAGAATTGTCATATATACTTATCTTGATCCAACTTACGCTGCTCGATGGTGTTCAAGGCATCGCGCCTTAACCTCCACAATAAGCTCATTGGTGCTACATTATTTAGAACACATCTAAGACCATAGGACTTACAACACCACCCCGAATAATACGAGTTGCTTTGACAAAATACAATTTCACGCCTTATCAGAATAAACTAAAACAAGTTATTGACGCAAAGTCTATTTTCACACAGAAGTTACTTGATTCATCTTTGCATACGGAAAAACAAGTTCCATTACATAATGCCTTGCTGGCGCTAGTATTTTATTTGAGCTAAATTGCATTGACCTTGTGGTCCTAGTGAACGACTGAGGCACGGTTTAGGATCTGCAAAATGTTACGTGAATTTTTTGCTCTTGTAATTTAAGATTTATTGCCCCAAACTGGTATTTTGTGCGTAAAATTTTATGTGCCTCAAATGTAGAGTCGTTCTTTGTTCGCTGTTTTTATTTTACGGTTGAAGAATAAATAGCAGGTACTACCTGCTGGATCTTGAATCGTTTTGAACTAACCCTGAAGCAAGTCTTATAAGAGGTACCTGCCATTCCTCTATGCTATGTCGGTTTATATAGCCTGCGTTCGCCCATTGGTGGGATGAGATGAGATGAAAAGAAACACTAAAGAGTGTTCTTTTACTGTGGAAAAATTATACTTTAAAAATATACGCAATGGCGAACAGACAAGAACCAAAGCCTAGTTAACAGTGAAGTAAATTATTTGCTGCCGAGAAACAATATATTGACACTCTAGTTTTGAGACCGTGATGGCAAGCGACATCCCTATTACTATAGTCCTTATTACTATATAGAGTACACGTCTAATCAAATTATTAATAGGTATTATCGCACGATCTTCTAGCGTTACTTAACTTAATTTATATCTATAGATTGGATTTGTTGGCTAGAAAATGGTAAAATTATATAATATAAAGTAAATATATGATATGTTTTTAAAACGAAATAAATAATTACCAGGACATATGTAAACCACGACAGGCCGGCTCTGTATATTTGTGAACTGTCGTAGCTTATGTGTATATCTCGGGTTTGGCTGGTTTGGCGAGAATTCAACCATACGAAACAAGTTAGGTTCATATGGCGTAATACTTACCACATAACATAATTTTTAAAATAGTGTATAGGTGTGTCGTTAAGGTTTTTTTGATCATTACATTATTATTAATTTGCAAAAACAACTTCAAACAATTCGCGTAAATTTGACTTGGCAAAAAAAAATTACTAAATTATGCAATTTTTTCAAATAGAATCCGCTTTTTAAAAACAAATTTAAATCATTATTGTACGGTTGAATTAACAAAAAAAAATATGTACACTTTTTTTTTGTTAATTCAACCTTACAAGAATAATAATTACAATACATATTCTTTAGAATGACAGTCCAGTATGTAATCGTGTATCTTGTATGTTTAAATCAATGACCGCGCCTTCAATATTAATATAAGTGACAAATTTAAAGCGAAATTACTCTGTATCTACTAGAGCTGATATGATGAGCTAAAGTGAAAAAAGGTGAGTTAAGTTCTACAAGCGAGAAGTATAATAATCATTGTTATTTAAAACAAGTTTTTACTAGTAACGCTTACTCTATCGCCGGAATCATATTATAAAATTATAGACTAGTCACTACATACATGATAATATTTATTTATAGGCGTGATATCATTACAATGTCACCGTGGAAGGAAGGTAAATGTTAACTCAAGAATTGCTAAGTTATTGTTAAATGATAATAATTTTATTGTTACTTGTCAACAAGTGATATATTTGTATTGATAAAATTGACGTTGGACGTAGAGGTTAATTGTGGAACGGCATCGCTTAAACTTCAGCACTAAAAATAGCGTAGATAAACAATAGTAGATTGCTTGACCGTTTGCAATTAACTCAAAATATCATTTAACAGAGGAGCCTTTAACGTTTCTTCATCGAGATGATTACTTTTCTATAACATTGGAGACTAGTACCATCCTGTGATTTCTCCCGGTCGTATTAGTCATAGCGTCATGGTATATAACCTATAGCCTTCCTCGAAAAGTGAACTATTCAACACAAAAATATTTCCTCAATTCGGTCCAATAATTCTTAAGATTAGCGCATTCAAAGAAAGAAACTAACTCTCCGGCTTTATACTGTTAATAAGTATAGATTGATTTGGAAACTCTGGTATGAGCGAGGTTATGCAAAAATCTCTTTCTTGTGTTTCTGATGATAGTATAAAAGGGCAGGCATTTTACCGACACGAGCACACTTGATAAATCTGTAGGAAGTGTAAGAGTGTAGTGCTGTGGTTTTATAAAACCACGATGTAACTGGAAGTTTTATATTTAATTAATAGGAGCTAATTGTGAGCTGTTACTCCGGTCCTATTTGTGTTAGTGTCATGATATATAGCCTATAACCTTCGTCATGAAGATAGATGTCACACACAAATAAATTCTTTTCAAACACGACTAGTAGATTAGCGCGCTCAAATAAACGAGCGTTCCAAAGTGTCTTTAGCTTTTATAAATTAGTGTAGATATTTAGTATTGTCATATTTAGTTTTTTATTTAGCTTAACATGTAAATCGTAGTAATCGTGCTTAGGTACATATAGACAGTGAAGTTTCATTTTGTGATGTAAGTCGATAGTGTAATGTTAATGGTGTAATGTAATGTTAATGGTGTAATGCAGAGTATACATGTTAATAAAAATGTATTACGATGACTCTTGGGGGGGGGGGGGCTGAAGAAGAGGGCAAAGCATCGCAAGTAATTATGTGTATGTTCATGCGCGTCGGTAGTCGTAGAAGATTCCGATTTCACCTTTGCCCCCCTATTCTATAAAAAAAGCTTTCCGTTTCGTTAATATTCATGTTGTGTCAAAAGCGCGTTGTGTTGGTTATTTCTTAGTGACCAGATGAAATGTAAATGTTGTAACATCTACAATTACAAATAAATTTACACTTTTTTGATTCATCAATAAAATAAAACAAAACAGAAGTTGAGATAACTCTACAGTGATCTGATCACCTCTGCGGTGTAACGGTGCGGGTGTCGCCTGTAAAGACCGTTAGCCGCGTGGGGTACTGGGTTCGATCCCCAGGTCGGGCAACTATTATTAAATGTTCTTGTGATTATTCTGAGCATACATTACATTGTCCGGTATTGGAATGTGCCCGAAGTGATACCATAGGCTTGCCACCTATGACATCACGGGCCTCAGTACCTTGGCTAATCGTGGGTGCGCTAGTATATATACTGATAGTCGTGAAGGTATTTCTTTACTTCTACAGTGATAACGTTAAAATTGTTGTTGATGTCGTTTATTTTCGATGACAACTTCAATAATTCACATTTAAATAAACACATATCACATATCAGAAAACTGTTGTAATATATTAAGCCATCATTTTCATTTTTATATACCTCTTGATGTCGCTTGGTTACTTAGCACTGTCCAGATGGTTGAGGCTTGTAAAACTGCATAATAATATTTTTATATTTATTATATATAACATTGGTTGATGCGCTGAACAGAAAATAGTGGAAAAAATGGGGGAGGCCTTGGCTCAACAATGGGACACATAATAGGGCTTAATATAATAATAATAATAACATTATATTCCTTTCTGATATCTATGGGTAACATAATAGTTATAGGCGTCTTTCTTTGTCATAATAACCTATTGCTAGACAATAGACTTGACGTGTAGGTAATTATAGGGGTCAAATATGGCCTGATTGGCTTCGAGAAAAGAAAGGCCGTGTCGGTTTTTTTCCTGACTTGCTGGGGGAACTGTTGTGCTTCCAGATACTAATAATATAAAGATACTTCCTTATATTTTATAAATTTGTTTGTTAACAGGAGGTATGAAATACGAAACTGATAAATAAAATCTTTCACAAACAGACATCTCAGCTGTTCAAGAGTGATATAGGATATATCTTATTATGATTATTCATGTTATTTTTTGTAGCCCAATGAAGTCGCCACGGGTCCGTTAATGACTTATATTTTATATTATATTAGCAGTCCGCAATGAATAAGAATCAAATTACATACATAAACCTTCCTCTGAAATCGATGTATCCATTCTGTAGATTTTGAGAAAATCCATCACATACATATATATATGTATATATGTATATATATATATATATATATATATATATATATATATATATATACAGCTTTTGGCGACTTTATTTTGTAATAAGTATGAGTGATTAGACTTTACTCCGAGATTTACTCAGATACACAAGTAATTGGATTCGGACGCATAACTCACTTATTCATCTAAACAATTTTTTTTAAATATATGCGAAAATAACTTAATAACTTTTGATTATTTTTCAAAAATCAGATTGCCTGTTCAAGCAGTTTATCCGCTCTGACTTCGTACTTAGGTATACAAACGAGCACATATCTAAAACATAAACAGCGAACACGAGGTTGTTTTGGACCGAGCCGACATGTGTAATTTATAGTCGATGTCTATATAAGGAACAGGTCGAAAAGGAGGACAAACATGGTAAAAGGAACTCTATGTCGTAAATGTTGGAGTTCGCATTAATTATTTAATGTACTATAAACTGGTCGAGGCTGGAATCCAAATACGATATAAAAGGCATATTAAACGCGTTTAGTCTCTACCGATGCCTCAGGTGTGCGGTCATTTTCTATTTATGTTAAATTTCATAATATACTATAGCAAAATAAACGAACGTTACTGTTTGAATTTTAAAAACACTTTCCAGGATCATGGGCTTGTTACTTCGTTTTTTTTTTATAGAAGTATCACACTATGTTTTTGTTTTAATTCATTCGGGAACATAACAATAATCTCAAACAGTAACTAGACAAACAATAAGCAAATGTATACAATGTAGAGATGTGGGCCCTAATGACTGGTTCCTGGTGGAAATGTGTGATGCTCCACATTACTGCAGATTTATATTATTTGAAGTACAATGAGCCACCCTATAGTAACGGTCTCTTGTCGGTATCTCAAATGAAGTACAATGATCCCACCCTACAGTAACGGACTCTTGTCGGTATCTTATTTTCTTACGTCACTGTTACTTTACTGTTAAACGAGAGCTTAGACGCTGTACAAAAACATCTTGGAAGAGAAAGCAGAAGGAAAGAGGGGAAGGGACTGAAGAAGGTCAACTATCGACAAGACATTAAGAATTGTATTATTTATTATTTTTTTAGGCAACAATGTCTGTAGACGAACGAAGAATCTCAACCTCACAACAAAAAACATGATCTCATCGTATTGGCGTTGACAGCGAGATAAGCTCGGTTTACTTTATGGCAATCAAATATCTACTTGTTTACCCCCGTGTAGTTTGCTCGCGAACATTGCGTAGTGCGACCATAACATCGAGAAGTAATAAAATTATAGAAGTAAGCTACAAATACGAATCTTTAATCTGGCTCATTGTACAAATGTGCATGTTGATGTTTGTATCTCCTGAACCCATTTGGTTGAAATTTGGCACATACATGGTTTACAAATCAGGAAATGACATAAAACATATTTTTCGACTAAATTACTTGCGAGTAAAACGTTTTCTTATCCTAAGATTAGCTCGTTCAAACAAACAGACAAACTCGTCAGGTTTGTAAGAGGTCGTACCATTTTGCATTGCAGCAGAATTGGGCGGGCACGAACGGTGAGTTACCTCGCGGTCACTTGATACCACATTACATCTACGGTGTCGCGTTTCGTCGATTTGTAAGTAGCCGGTGGCCCATTGGGATGGCAACGAATCGGCATAGTAATTATGCTGATCTCGGGCGTCGGTTATCGTAGAAAGGCTCCGATTGCTCATTTGTCCCCCTATACTATATTTTTTTTATAAAAAAATAAAAGTTTTATATTATTAGTATATACAGCATCTCGCCGACACCCAATTGGTTCCCTTTTTGCCAACAATCACTTACAATCTTCATGCTTCCTTTCCTACTCTGAATTCGATTCTATGACATTGTTAGTATATTTGACAGCAGGATTGCATTCCATAGAAGCCATTCATGATTTTGCTGACAATCGCAAGGTCCAATCGCTAGGGGTCCTACAAATTGGCATATCCAAATGCAACCCTGGGTGGGTTGCATTTTGACAAGTAAAAAATTCGGCTCTACGTTGCGCTCTCGTACAGGTTGATACGGGATGCATTTTCAAGTGTGTGTAACATAAACACGAATCTAGTGGTATTTTGTTTAATGGAAGCGATAACCTTGACTCATCGGCCGCGACGATCAGCGAGGTTACGTAACCGGTGAAAATGAGAACGGAAGTTACGAACTGTTAAGTTTACATTTTTTTTGTTCCATTCAAAATGATTCTGATTAACATAACGTACATGGATTTGTATATTGTTATGTAACAGAGAGACATTTTAACATTTGTGTAACTTAGACTTTTTAGTGTTATTCGGCTTTTTTAAGAACTATGGAGGGCAACATTTATAGTATTTGTAGATGTTATTTTGGTTAGCAAGTGCCTACTTGCTAACACATAAGGCAGAAACTAAGCATCTGCTTCAATTAAACAGATGACTCAATAACATACTTAAAGGCCAGCTTAAAACACTGGCTAGGCTTGAGCATGTTATGTAAGCCACAGTTCCAACTTGTGAAAGGTGATGAAAATGTTAAGCTTAAAAATTTGGCAATCACTTCCATGTTCGGTTTCATTTTTGAATAAAAACAACAAACTTATAATGGAACGAAATGGAATATTTGTAAATTAAATAAACTTATAATGGTACGACACGAAATATTTGTAAATTAAATAAACCACACAATCTAATTTCGACGTGATTTCCGAGCGTTTCGTTATCTACTCTGAATGAAGAATTTAATTTATATTCATTCTTACAACTATAATGCTACTTTTTTACATGATGAGTACACAATATAACATCTCGTTGAGGAATGCGATGAATGATGTAGTCACTTTATTTTTTGTATATCTTTACATCTTAAAATTTCAGATCGTTAGTTACCGTAGGTATACAATTATATTGAATACCGCCGCCAGTTCATATATTATACAGCATAAAGGGCCAAAGGAGCAATCGACCTTTTGAAAAGCGTTTTGACTAACGACGCCCATGGACATTCGCATGATTCGCTCCCATCACACCCTCCCATGGACCACCAGTCATTATACGTATGTATTAGAAATTGCTCCAAAAGTCCTATTGATTAAAATCAGATACAAAGAATTACAAAAGTAACAATAAAATTGTTATTACAGCAACTGTGTGCATTAGCAGTCGCAGTCGTATCACATGCACTGAAGGCTGTAATCGCCAGGTTGGCCGCGGTACGTGCCAAGGTCAGCATTAGATCATCTCAGCATACATTTTATTACTGTGAAACCGAGCGGTTACGCCGCGTTTGTCCTTTTATGTCATACTAACAGCGCTCCGTGGTTTCACTCTCGTTGGGGGTTGCTCCCTTTGATCGTAGCATGAGGGTATTTAGTCAGGGAGCAGCTCCTGATAAGGGTCCTATGATGCTGCAAATAAAACCACGTACAATTCCTTACTATGTATGTGTATTACTGAAGGTTGTGTGTTATTCTAGTACATAAGCTAGGTACAACATTGCCAAGTTTCATCAAAATCCGTTTAATAGTTTTCGCGTGGTAGAGTAAGAAGCATCTACCCTCCATCCAAACTTTCGCAATTGTAATCATCATCATTATCAACCCTTATTGGTCCAATGCTGGACATAGGCCTATTTCAATGAACGCCAGGACGACCGATCTCCTGCTACTCGTATCCATCCCGGACCTACTGCTACTGCACATGTTTACTGTACTGTGTTGTACTACTGTACAAGAAAGCAAAATATATGTGAATGTTGCCACACGTATAGACTACACGATCCTTTATTTTTAGAATGGTTTGTGGGAGAAGCGGCTCTAAGTAAGAGTCACTTCGGCACTGGCCGGAAGTGACTCTACTCAGAGCCCGAAGTTGCCTGTTTGCAAATAGATTTACAGTTGCCGTTTTTAAGAGGGCGAGTGGCCTGATACTTAAATGATGTTTTATTCTGTTCTGTTCTATTAGGAGATAGTCGATATATTCTTTTCATATACCAATCCCAGTATTTCAGTACAACAAAAAACAAAATGTTATGCCAGATGTCATGGTGGTATCCCGCCTAGGCGATGGATGTTTATAATCTTATCAGTGGCTGGACACTTGTTAGATGAAGGTAGGTTCTGTTTAGTATAGCGAGTTAAAGTCGCAAATGACGCAATGTAGGCTGATAGTCGTTAAGTTCACCTTGCCGGTTCTAGATTATATCGTCCATCAAATACCCTCTATGTTATTTTATTATACACATCATCATTAGTAGTGTCATGCAGCATTGCAACCGTACTGGACCGTCCTATGTCAATATAAGTAGGTTAATGTATTATGCCGGATGATTTCATAATGTGGTTTACTTCGAAGAAATATTTTTTCAGTATTTGACGCATGAACAGGCATAAATATATAAGCTAGTCTTTAAATTAACTATCTATTAGCATAGCATCATTTATAAGAATTAAGGTCTATGGTCCAAGTTGGTGATCGTGAATTCGGAATCTAGAAACACCTATAGAAAACGTTTTATTAAAATTTGACTAAAGAAACGTTCTTTTTACTATTATAGAAAGGGCGAACGAGCAATCGGGCGTCTTCTGATGACTACCGACGCCCATTAACATCCGCACAACTGCTATGCATATGCACTGTTCTCCACCCAGCCAATGGGCCACCGGCTGCTCACAAACCGCACGTAACGCGAGAGCGGAGCTGTCACTTTGCGGCGGTTAACGTATTCACATTTGTCTATAAATTTCTCAAAAGTCTTACACATACAAATTATGTTTTAACAAAAAACCAAACCGACTTCAAAAATAACAAACTGAAAGGTTGAAAATAAACCAAATTGAATATTTAAGGTAATTTTGAAAAATCGTTTAGATAATGACTAGCCATCACGTACCCGTTGAGCAATGGCTTACAATAAATAAATGGCTGGGATATGTTTTACGCGTGTGAAATCGTAGGATTAATAAAATTTGGCTATGTCATTGCTGAGTCGTGTAGTTTTCTCTTTGTGAAGTGTTCATGAATGGATCAGTTTGTCATAAGACTATCCCGTACAAACAAACAAGGTTAGAAATGTTACATCTATAAAATATATTTGTGTAATCTTGCCATAAATAAGTAACAATTTTTTTTTTAAATTGCAAAGAAACTTACATTGTGTTACTTTAATATACAAACATAAAACAATGAAAAACATAAAAATCTTCGATGAGGCATATCAATAGAAGCACGAACAAGCGTATGAAAATGACAGAAATTCAAATTACAACACAATTATTTTAAATTGTAGCAGTATCTATGGCCAGATTAGGTTAAGTTGCAGTATAATTCAGTTAAGTTGCAGTCACTCTGGCGCCTTCGTGAAACCGTGATTAGGTAGCCCAGCCCGGTGTAATCTGATATACGGATAAAGCTGGGAAATATTTTCAGTCTTACTTCCTTTTAGATATTATTTCCTTATCACCATGGTGATAAGGAAATAATATATATGTCTTTTATAATCCCTCAACCGGCGGAGTAACGTAGCTATTAAACTTTTCTTGTCTAACTAACAATGTATATACTTGTATAGCTGACGTGGCTATTCTTGTCTTGGGATTGTTATTATAATTCCAATAACAGTTTTTGGTCTGCCACTGACCATTTTTATCACCCGACCACGAGGCTGTCTTTACCAGTACACTGCTATATATAGCTTCCCTTCAATTAATACCAAAAGCGACGGAATATAGTTTTGCCTTATTTCCAGCTAATTGAAACACTTACTTACCGCTTACCGCCTAGTGATTCAAATTCAACTCCCTTTCTAGGAAGGCCTAAACGATTGACCGTTTGCCTCCAAACGCGACCTCCAATTTCAAAGAAAGTATTAATATCACGAAAAACCCACAATCTGTAGTTAGTTCATATTTAACATTTTCGTTTTTCAAAAAAAGGTACTATAATACATTATAACAAATCTTTCAATGTTTAAATTAAATACCTTTTTATTGTTATTAGTGTTCTTTTTCTACAAACGTAAATAATCGAAAGATATATTTGTTTAAAAAAAATATCAAGTAATAGGCCCAAGTAGTATTCGTATAGCTTCTGAAACGTCGGACTATTTAATAATTAAATAAACCACCATAAAACCCATAAAAATAGATTTCTTGTAATGAGTAGCATTCGCGTAAAATTAAGACATCAATAAGTATAACTTTCTCTTGCAACGCTACACGTATAAGCACACACAGACTTCTATATTTCTACTGTTTTTGGTCCATCACCAGTAACTAGGACTTCTGTTTTAACATGACGACAAAAAGTTAAAGTCCAGTTCTCTAGATACCTACCTGTACCTAATATTTCAATAAAGTGAATATGCAATATAGACAAATTAATAAGGATAGATTGGTATACATACAAGGCAATAAAATTGTTAATAGCTCTATTAGCAGACTGCGCAATAACCTTAAGTGCTCTTTTATTGGACGTTTATTCTAAATGACTTTTCATTTTAATGGAATACTAGCGGCACTACGCGGTTTCTTGAGTGCAGTCCAACCCCAAAAGCGCACCCTTAGGAGTAGAGTTTCGTAGGATTCGTTCTTGACGGATGTCGGCACCCAAAATTTTTCTAAGGTTTTGTGATTAAACAGTGAGGGGTATTTCGCTTTATAAGTAATAGATATATAAAATAAACTTAGTTTAATGTAATAAGTTACACAATGAAAAACATAAGTTATCCAAAATCACTAGGACTATTTTGTTCTATTCCTCATTACATCACTTTTTCCACTTTGTAATTCTACCTAAAGTTTAATCTCAATATATTGTAATTCAAGAGTGCAAGGGAATACACTACTAATTCTACAAATATGGAAAGATTTGAACTATGAGCGCCGATTTTTCTTCTTCTGTTTTGCTCGTCGTCCACGTTAATTGTGGAATCACGAATTTTCCATATATTTTCTTTCAATTATAGAAGATTTTTAAAGAAGGTCCGACTTTTAAAGTTCTTCTATATTTCATGCTAAATAACATATTTCTTATAATATATCTAGGAACGTGGTAATGCAATCAATATTAAAACATTTATATGCTAAGCAAATAAATCTTTGAGAATTGTGTAAATATAAATATTACACCTACGGCCTGGCCAAAACTAGTTTTGACTTCTTCAATGTTAATGTCAAAAATCTAGTTTTAGGAACTGTTGTTGAGACCAAAAAATATTTTGTCATGAACATACAAAACTTAATGAATTTGGTTTGAAATTTATATTCAAAATTAATTGTGAAGTGTAGATAGGTAGGTATAGACATTTTAAATATATTTTTAAGAGAGAAACGTACTTACTATGTCACTTTGGATTCGCAAATAGAAATTAAATTTAAGGCCCAGTAAGGTTCTGGAGTGGAGGCCGCGTTTCGGAAGACGAAGTGTTGGTCGACCAGGTGGGAAGATGATCTCCACGCAGTGGCTGGTCCGGGATAGATGCGAGTAGCACGAGTTCGGTCGCCTTGGCGTTCATTGAAAGAGGCCTATGTCCAGCAGTGGACCGATGAGGGCTGATAATGATGATGATGTATTAGAAATGTCGAAAGGAATAAATATGTAAGACGCACCATAAGTTACCCACGGCACCATTAGCTAGCAGTGCAGAAGGCAGATAATACTTCCCATTACATTACTGGTGCGGCCTGGCAGCGCCGTGGGTCACCAACAAAACTTCTGACTGATCTCGATGAAGCTTGTCATATCTACGCGTAGGATTGGGTCCAACTAAAAATATAGCTATATTTTTTTCTAACATAGGGAGGCAAATGAGTTGCAGGAGGCCTATGTTCAGCAGTGGCAGATAAGGGCTGATAATAATGATGCAAGGAGCCCATTGACAATTACCGACGCCCATTACCAGCATTACTTTCAAACAGATGCGTTGTTTTCCCTTCCTCCTCCCCTTTATTGGGCCACCGGCTACTGACATACCTCGCGAAATGCGACAGTAGAGTTGTCACTTAGCAGCGGTATCGTCTGATCGAGAGGAAGGGGTACTTCCCCGGTCAAACCAGTCCGATTCAGCTGCAATGTAACATGGTACAACCTACTATCTGTTTCTTATGAAGTGTCATATATAAATCTTTTTAACAATTGGCGCCGATTACTTGTTTGCCCCCAAATCTAATGACCTAACTAGTATTAATCTATAATTTCATGTGCCAGGTTAATTGTGCAACCATTTTCATTTCAGTTCTCATGACAAGATGTCGTTTACACTGACAAGTTTGTTCTTTTAAATTTGTATACGACGATGCACCAAATATAACATAACTTGTTTTTATTTACAGAATTAGGCAATGCATAAATATAACTTAAAGTCGATGTTACTTAACATGAAAACAAAAGATGCTAAGGTTAAACGATTAGGATTATGCTCGTGTCGTGACTAAACGATACACCCACACACTGTTAGGTTTCACTGAACCTAATAACCATTTGTTATGTGGTCTCTGTGTGTACCGTTTTGTTCTGTTACACAGTCATTTGTGAGAGAAAGGTCATCACGGTGAGAATGATTTGCGTATGGTTAAGAAAAATCACAGCGCATGTTTTTATTAATAGCAATATTCATTTCCATTATTTATACTATAAGAAAGAATGGATTTCAATACAGGCTTGGACACGTTTTTAAGTATATCAGATTGTAAGTAAAATACGTGTTGACGATGATAATAAAACAAATTGTACGACCATCGTACAATTGGAGATGAACAGACAGAAAAATTTTATATTGAATTTAAATGCATGTGACAAATATACGAACATAGTTTGTGACAAATATACGAACCCAGCACGTAGCCCTTAACATCGCGTAGCAGATGATCTGCTACGCTTACGTAGCAATGCTACATTAGCGTAGTGTAGATGTAGCCAAGCGTAACGTGACATGCGTCAGATGGATTTCAAATCATATCGCCGTTACAAAGGTAACATTTAATAGAAAACAAACAAACATCGTATCTTAAATGAAACTTTGCGAAAAGATAACGTGATGATGATCAGGTCGTTGCCCGTGGCTGGTGGTGCCTTGCGTGCCACATCACTTTAATGAACACGCAACGCCGGCCTCAATTGATGAGCTTCATGAACTTTTCAGCAACTTCTTGCTTCCTTCGATGTACGTTGATATACACTTGAAACATATGCGGCGCGGCCTTCCACATGTGCCTACTGCGTACCGACTAAGTAATCAGCCTATGTCTCGTGTAGTCCTGCATGTAATTATTAAGGATCTTATAAAAATTATTTTATATAAATCGTATAAAAAGGTTTGCATTTGTCATTGTGTAAACACGTTTACAAAATGAACATTATCAATATTATGTAGCAGTAGTAAATAAATGAAATGCGATTTTGTACTCTATAAAATAATTTTATTCATTATACATAAAAATCTATAAACTTACTTTAACCAAAACAATATGGGTCGGTTTTATGAAACCACGAAAATTTGTTATTTTGCGTATACTTTGTGTAAGTATTTATCATGTGTAAAAATTTTGCCCGTAAAAATAATTATAATTATTATGTCAAATAACTATACCATTTCATTTTATCCCTTAACGCTTACCTATTTCAATAATTTATATCAGAATATAAAATTGTACTTGCGACGAATTGGCGGAATATTTATTAACGAAATAAAGATAAATATTTGAAATATGAGAAGTGGGTTATCATGAAAAAGGCAACATGCGATCGAAATTGCAACATCGAACGCGAAACAACCATCAAAAATATTTTATTGTCTTTCCATTAGAGGTAAAACGATACAAAAACATTAAGCTTAAGCCCCTAGTCGGATCAATCGGCAAAAAATCATCAAAATCAAAAAGTTACATCATTTTTTAGGTAAATATTAAAATTTGGATTTGGAATGTGTGTTGTGGACAATTAACGTACTTTTTCATAATTCATTATTTAAATAAAGGAAGTCAAGCATACGTTGATTAGATTAGATACGTATGGAAAATTATAATGAAAAAAAATATTTTGGAGAACTTTATTTAATGCCTTGATGGCCTAATGGACGGGAACTGCGCACCAATAAAGATCACCTTCAGATATGGAGCTTGATTCGTTACTTTTCTTCCCCCGAATACCATCTTTTAGTCAATCGAACCACGAGGATTTGTACCACAAACCCGATAGCTTCTATAGATTGTAGCATTCTGGTATAAAGCTTTCCTCAATGAATAGTCTATCTAACACTGAAATAATTTTCCAAATTGGAACACTAATTACAGAGATCAGTGTCTTCAATAAATAAACAAACAACCCATTCAACGTTATTAAATTAGTGAATGAAATGTAAATCGTTATCTTCGTACATCCTTACGCATTCATTGACACGTTTGTATAGGAAGCTAATTATAAATATTCCAGTAAGATATAATTCATTGACACGTTTGTATAGGAACCTAATTATAAATATTCCAGTAAGATATAATTCATTGACACGTTTGTATAGGAACCTAATTATAAATATTCCAGTAAGATATAATTAATATATTCGTAACGCATTCCATGTGCTCATATAACAATAGCAATTCACAATAAATCACTTAGCGTGAGCTAATGGTACAGATCACTCGTATTAAGTGTTTATTTGTGAAGTTTGGCAGACGAGTCAGGGAGACCGTGCATTAGCGGTGCACTGAACTTGGCGAGCTGATGCCAGTGAATCACCAATGTTATGTACCGACCAGTATGCCTGTCAACACAAATCTGCATTGGACTTACTTTTTTGCAATCGGGAGCCATTGCGTGACTACCAATGTCTTAACTGTCAATGTTTATGCAGTTGCCTTTTCTTCATAAAGATTTATTTCATTCTGATATTTCCTATAGTTGTCTTCTTTTACCTTGCGCCCCTAATAAGTTACCGAAAACTGACAAGCCGCACTAAACGCGGACAGTATCAACTAAATGCGGTTTCATTTGAGCAAGAGGTATTCTTTCTTTTTTTTTTTTTTTGTACAATGCTTGTGCCTACTACTTTTCTATATATTCTTCTCCTTCTTTATATTCCTCCTTTTAAATTCTAGTCGTCTGGAAGATACCGTTTGTAGCGGTAAGGCCGCCTCTTTGTGTCTCTGTCTAGCTTTAAGTTCTACAATAACATATTGTTACATAATACTTGGTCCAAGATAAAATGTTTGTATTATTATTTCCCGGTCAAGTCGGCCCGATTCGGATGCTAAAGCTAAAGCAATATCTTACCATAATATTGTAGTGGGAAGGTGGAGTACTTCTATCTTATATAACAGTGGGTAAAGTGCTGCTTTTGGCGTCGCATTTGTTCCCATAATGAGAGTCTCAATCTTGTGGATATTGCAATCAATCAATAAAACCAAAAACCTCGTAACAATTTTGTGCATATGGTCTGGACAACTGGAGCAAATGTCAAAGATTGACTGTTTAAATTCGACTACGATTACCTTTTAATTTTAAAACAATATTCAATGTAAAAAGTGCTCTCTACCGATATGTAATGTATAACCGCTACCAATATGTATTAATCACTGAAGAAATTTGTTTTGTCCACGTTTGTCAAATGGTATTCTCAGTTGTTATTAATTTGTTTTTATCGTAGTTTTGTTAGTTTTGCCAACTCATCCGCATAAACTTACCCAAAGCACGACTCATAATATTGTAGTTAATTAACAACCACCGTTGAAAATTATTATATCATTATTTATTATCTATGTTTGTTTAGAAGAAAGATAAATCATTTTACTGATCCCGTATTAAACAAACATTTGTTTGTTGCAGATGAACAAGAGAGAGTACAGAAGAAAACCTTTGTAAACTGGATCAATTCACACTTATCAAAGGTAACGGATTTTATTTCTTTTTTATAGTATTGGGGGGCAAACGAGCATCGGCTGCCTTTTTAAGACTCCTGATGCCTATGAACAGCAATTACTATGCCGATGCGTTGCTCTTTTCATTGCATGACACCCTCATCGTTTGTAGGTCGTAATGGCTCTTCGTTTAATTTAGAACGTTAGGTTTACTAACCCTGGGAATGCAATCT
>JAFELO010000179.1:1183175-1219873 GCA_017140195.1 Eumaeus atala | reverse complement strand
ATATATAGCCTAAGATCTACATTTATAAATTTTAGAAGTTTAGAATTCTTAATATTTTCTTAACAATATTCTCCTCATTAATTTTATTTTGTCAATTAAGATCGGCAACTCTTCAGACTACTTCTCTCTTAAACATCTCTTTTCTTACAACTCAATGTTACTCAGGTAGGTACGAAACGACGATTTTTTAAAAGTCTCCCTGACACCACGGAAAAAAGTTATCAAAAAAAAAATTGAAAGTAGTTTTCTTGCAGCTGACTGTTAACGCCGTTGTACAGTATATACGAACGGAGTGGCCTCGATCTGTGAAGCAGTCACAGCTGCGGAATAATTAAACAAATCGTATTATGTAGTGCCACATCATAGTGCCTATATTACTACTAATTGTATTAGACTTTATTACATTTGTTCGTTTAACCTACTTTCCTTAATTAGTAGTTACAGCTGGCGTCACTTCTATCCCTTATTTAATTGAATAGAATTTAGCTTTGGTTTGCTGGAAGTTCTCTCTTTTCTCATAATACATTGACTTCAAGTAGTAACTAATCAATTGCCAAAAGTTCCTGATGGCTTCTTTCTTCCAAACTGACGTTTCTACCGGCCGTTTTATGTATTCTTTCTATACATGCATTTGGCGACTGAAGATAGATTATTAATAGAATGATGTGGATTATGCAAATCCTATCTCCAGTAGCCGTAAGTATGGATAGATGAGATATACATACGGCGGTAAATCAATCATGGTAATGCAGTGCTTTAATAGTTCTTAGATTATATATCCCTAAATACCTACTAATATAAAATTAGTGCATAAATTGGAATGTAGATACTTGATTATTTTTTATCTTTTCGTAATGTCTCGAACAAAATTCCAATAAGACAGAAGTCTTATACTCAGAAGAGTACATATATAATTAATGAGAAAATATTCTTTTTTTTCTTTTGTATTTTTAGAGCTCATTACATTGAACACTTTTCTGGATGGTATTTGCTAACAAAATATTTGTACGAACACCGGAATCGAACACGTTGGACATTATATGCAAATGTGAACCTTGGGTGTTATTAATAGGATTCAGTTTTCCTACGTACACTCTATCTAGATTAACCTCAATGTGATAAGTCTCTCGGCTAATTAAATGTAGCATGTACCCACTTCCGTAATAACTATCGTTTAAGTTTGATCTATGTAAATGTTTCTCGTTTGATTGGCTAGAATATTGTTTTGTTTGCGCAAGCTTCACTCAGTGTATTGGGCCCACAGGGAGAAGGACGCAAGGTGGGTGAAAACACATTATAGCTTTGGTCTGCTTTTTATGTAGCTGTAGTTCGATATACCTCTGATATGATATCTACATATTCCTACCTCTCGATTGATTTACGTCGTTTTATCTCTGTACTAGATTTATTCCGTAAGTTTGTACCAGTGGAAAGTGAAAGTATATATCTAAGTAATGGAATGTTAACATGAAAAATAAAAAGATATTGATACAAAACAATCCTTGAAACGATTGTAGGTACTCTGGGCTTAAATTCGAGGGCTGAGCTAAAATTTATCATAATAAGTTTGGATTTTGGAACGTCATCTTTACATTTTAAAACTATTGGAATTGGGTACTATCACAAATAATGCACCTTGAAAGGTACGTTCTGGACAATCGTCCAGAACGTACATTTATCTTCGCGGTGAGCCAAAGATGGCGAACATTTGTTTGTTAAATGTTATAACGACAAATAGGTATCCTGCAATGTCTGCTTGTGAGTTGTGGGTTTTTTTTTCTTACTAAAATTGGTGATTATAAATTACAATGAAGATTGAAGAGATTCCCACATAAATTTTATTACTTATAATTGAATGTTAATGAAATAACCAAGACAAGCATAGTGGTACTTGCGTACTAATTGATATGGACAAGTGCCAACATCCAATATTTACCAAAATAACACCAAGAGGGTCCAGACAACATTATAAAACAACAAGGTGTTTTATATGAACGCCTTATTGTTTTATATGTAAGTATGCACTTTTGAGCACTGAACCTGTGTTTCGATTTCGGTAACAGTATCTCAATCAGGCTGCCTAATTCAGTTTTTACTCTAATTGATAATGCAAGAAAAAAATTACAATGCTGATCGATATACCTACTTACAATAGGGCGTGTTTTATTTTTGTTGGACTGGGTTAGGCAAACTAAACAAAAATCAGGTTGAATAGGCATTTCAATATGTGTTTAATTTATAGTTAAATTATTGCGAACAGGTGTGGCAATTACAACGTTATTGTTTGGTTCACTGCGCTTGGTCCGATACGCACTTGTCGTTATTCTGCAGCCGTTGGACCGTACAAGGTCACTATGTTACTCGCAGGGGTCACGGGCAATTTGTCTGGACATAATGTTCTAGTTTCATAAACAAAACCGCCAACGGTATAAACGGGGTGAATAGTAGAGACCGCTCACACTCTCCATCATCTGTTCACCGTATTTGATTTCCATTCACAATCAAATAGTCATGCATTCATGGATAAACGATCATTAAGCTAGTTTCTTCTGCAGTTTTGACACTTCAAGTAGGTACTACAAGGAGGCAAATATAGCACAAACCTATATTGTGCTAGTGATCCGCCCCCTTTCAAAACAGGGACCAGATTGTTACATTAACAAATTTTACACAGGTCTTAGTGTATAATTTTCTGGGCTCTACCGATGGGCGATAACCACATGAAAATCTGTTCAGAATATTTTAGGAAAATCGATCACATAAAGACAGACAACTTTTGAGTACTTTGTTTTGTGATGTGTATCTATAACATCCTCTTTGCTGAACTATATGCACAATAAAAATATTATCGTATTTCGCAAGAGATCGTTCAGTTCGTTTGTCGTCATCTACTAATAGTATTTGACGTTCATTTGACTTGTTACTAATTATAAACCCTTTGTTTTTATTGTGTTACAAACAGATCGAAGAGAACAGTCGGGCGCTGGAATACCTGAGCGGGTCCCGATGCGCCTCGGTTATGTCCCAAGAGTCCGGAGCGGCGACTCCGACACACAGAGCCGAAGATAGGTGGAAGCAGGGTGCAAAGAAGACGTTACTTCAATGGGTCGCGAACGCATTACCTAAGTGAGTGACACTTGTAATAAGTTCAACTAGTTTTGATTGACACTAATTAAAGTTAGTAAGCGCCACACATCAAAAAAGTTTAAATGCCTAATTGAAGATTGAACTTGAATTACTAATTGTAATAATGTAACTGAAACTGATATATGTATTAATTATAATATGACGAATGCGTATTAAAGCATTAAAGTAGATCATAGGTTTACTCTACGAATTAACATGTGATAAAATAATTTTAATTATCTTATCAGGAGCGTCATTTTAACTTGTCTTACTAGGGACATCACCGTGCTAGTAACAGCACTGGTAACCTGTGCTTTTTCGATGTTAAGCCCGGAGTAAACAGTAGAATTGTAAACATGTCATTTGAAATAATAACTTTGAAGGAATATTAACCATATGCCATAATGAAGGTACCAACCGCTCAAAGTTGCTTTGTCACTAGCAGCATTATATATATGGTTACATTCAAATACTAGGTACTATTGTATAGCCGGAGAATATCTCCGGAGACTTGAAATTAATGAAGAACTTAACGAAATTTTAAAACTCTTCAAATTACAAATGTCCTACCTAATACCGATACGTTGGTACTGGGAAATTCAAGAAAACAGAACAATAGCAATCAGAATATAAAAGCGATGATAACATCAAATCTGCTTGAGAATGCTATTGTTACATAGACATATTATTATCTTCATACATAGATCGATATTAGGTCCTTAAACTTTAAGGTCCTGATAACTATCTGACTGATGTTTGTATACCAAACAGGCAACAAAGATTTTTGCTAAAACCCTGCTTTGTCAATGCATTTCACACTTTCATAATCTTATGAAAGTGTGAAATGGTTAACGTCCTATACATTGACCCTTGTCCTATAATAACTACACTTACCAATATTGTTGATACATCTTCAAAATTTTACTCAGTACCTACCTACAAAGAAGAATAATAATTATTACGACCTGGAATTCATGTTATTTTTTTTAACCATTCTTCTATTATACAAGATTCATTCGTTTGCTATACACCATTCAGAGGAATGCCTACAAAAAAACACCGCTGCTTAATAGCATATTTTAATTTTATTGCTGTACTACCTCCTAAATAATTAGTATGGTAAGCTGCATCTCATTAAATGTACCTAATATTTTCCATGACAAAATTATGTTATTCATTCGCAGGGATTCCAACATTCAAGTGACAGACTTTGGTCCTTCCTGGCGGGACGGAATAGCGTTCCTCGCTATTATCGACGCCATCAAGGCGAATCTTATAAATTTGGCTGAAATGAAACGAAAGACAAACAGACAGCGCCTGGAGCACGCGTTTGATGTGGCCGAAACGGAATTAGGTATTGCCAGACTGTTGGATGCTGAGGATGTGGATGTAGACAAACCAGATGAGCGTTCAATCATGACATACGTAGCTCAGTTCCTTCATAAATACCCCGAACCTAAGGTAAGCCATTTAATGATGTTTTCAAGTGGTTGTATACTTGGACAAACAGAACATTGAATTTTCTTTCTTAAGTCCACACAAAGAGGTTCTAATTGTATTTAGTATAAATTATAAAAATGAATAATAATAATACTACTTTGGAAAATTAAAGTGCGGATTCGTGCAAATTTAAATTCAAGGTAGACAATACTTTGAATTCAAATTTACACGAAACTATACTTTAATTTCCCGAAATATAATTATTATTCAATACATTACGTTATATCACACGTGTTATATCAAACGATGTGAACACATTTTATTTAGTGAAGTTGTAATTCCTAACAGACAACAGGACCAGATGCCGTAGCGGCAGTACAAGAGGAGTACGAATCTCTAAGGATGTGGTTGACAGAACGCGTCTCCCTCATCCAGCGGCAGTATGACACGAGGACACTCTCGAGAAATTACGAGGACTACGTCCGCGCCGAAAACGATCGTCTCTCTAGAGAGCCGATTTATCAAAAACTCGAAAAACTTATGTACACACAGAGCCTTGTAGCTATTGCTCCGAAATCATGGCGGGAATTAGTCACGCTTTGGATAGAATTAGAAAGATTACATAGGCGATGGCTCTGGCTTTTAGACTCGGAACTCCCGGGTGATTTCAGTAATGTAGGCGAATGGCTAGCGAGAGCTGAATACTTACTATACTTCGACGAAATACCGACAGACTTGGACGATAGAACCGCTGCGATCATCAGCGAAAAATTAGAGGAACATAGTATTTTCTTCCAAGACTTACCCGAGGTTATTAATAGATTTGAAACTGCTGTTCGTTCTCAAGATGCGACACAGATCCCCGCAGAGCGGTTACAAGACATGCAAGAGCGGTTGCAATCTGTAAGTCGTAGAGCACCTCAAAGAAAAGCTAGATTAAAGTATCTGGAACACAAATGTTGTATAGTAGCCTTTACAGAATTGACAAAAACAAAACTATCCACGTGGACCGGCAAGTATGGTCGCGTAGATAACGTTCGTGCCTTATTAGAAGATTATGACAATTTTGTAGTTAAAAACAAGATTTTCCAAGAGTTTGATAAAGCATATATTGATATTAA
This sequence comes from Eumaeus atala, assembly GCA_017140195.1. NCBI lineage: Eukaryota > Metazoa > Arthropoda > Insecta > Lepidoptera > Lycaenidae > Eumaeus > Eumaeus atala. The sequence continues at coordinate 1,214,186 of JAFELO010000179.1, read as the reverse complement.
ACAAGTAGTTGATGAATATAAAAGAGTATGTGAAGTAGATAGATCGGAAGCGAGAGAAATTGATGAGTTCCTAAGAGATATTTCCGAAGTTTGGCGGCGAGTCGCTACTGATGTGCGATGCGCACGTAGTGTTTTAGAAGAAGTTATTGCACATTGGGAAAAGTGGACAATTTTAACTGATGAATTTACAACCTGGCTCGATAAAGCCCAGCATATGTTAAGAGTATCTGAAGATGAGAGATTGGAGTTCTTCCATGATTTGACAGTATGGAAAGAACGACATCAACTCCTAGGGGACACTGCTGGTTTCTTAGCAGCCACTTGTTCTGACGAAATAACGTCTGAAATAAAAAGAAAATATATAGAGATTACTGAACGTTGGGAAAGAATTTGGGCCGAAGCTGAACCGTAAGTTATTAATATTATTTTTGAGTTTAGTCCTTGAAACAATTTAATGTACGCGGTATGAAAAAATATGAGGATTAAAATCATATGTACCAGTATCCCGTCGCAAAATAGTAAGGTCTGCAAAACGCAACGTCTTAAATCCCTAAAAATCAGACTTCTAACTCAATGCAATCAAATAATCAGACATATGTGTGTATATTTTCTGTATTTCAAGGAATCTGAAACCTACAGGGTATTTGTGGTTGCACTAGAATCATAAAATTTGCAAGAAGTAAGAACTTACAGTTCAAACATAGGAATAAATCCGAAAAATTGTAAACTATAAATACTATATCTCTGAAGAAACGTATTACAAACTTACGTGGGAGGTTCATTACATACATAAATGTACACAATGTGTGGCGGGGCTTTACGCCATTGCAGACCTTAGTATTTTACGCTAATTTCAGCTTTATGTTACCACGTGTTTTCGAGAAAAAGACTTGGCATTCATACAGCCGTATAGACGGAGATCGAAGTGGTCCGATTTTTTCCTTTCAAAGTAAAGGTTTACGTTCCTAAGGACACATACTCCGGTGACAGCTCCAGGGAGTGACAGGACTGTGTGTACGTCAGAGGAGTACACCCATTGCAGTAGAACAAAAATATTTTATTTATAGTCTTATAATGCATATTATTACACTCTGTTGAATGTTACAGATATGTTCGTGGTGGTGATGCCCTTCGCCACAGGCGCCAACTCGCATCTGGTATTCAGCAACTGGATGCATGGCTAGTGAGTGCAGAAAACATGCTTGCTCGTCAACCACGAGCTAACACATATGAAATTCAACAATACATTGAGCAGCTTTTACAGCTCAATTCTGAGATAGAAGCAAACGAAGACCTTTTTAAGTCAATAAGCAGGTGGGTGACCTAGATATCGTGCAGCGTGTTTCAATAAATAAAAACTATATTAAATTTAAGATACATATATATTTTTACTTTAAAGCTATTAAAATGTTATTTTTAAATTGAATATTTTTTTTAATACTATACGCGGACAAACTTTTAACGACTACCGACGCCCATGAACGTCAACATAATTATGCATCGTCTTCTTTTTCATCCCCCTCCACGCCACAAGGAGCCACACTTTTATGGCTTATTTCACGGCGGTATCAAGTGATCTACCTCTCCAATAGTGCCGGCCCAATTCCGTCGCATAGGAGGATGTAGTGTCATCACCTTGCATGACACTACCTCCTTCTATGCAGCATGGCATTACCTCTAACACGAAATAAAAAAATAAGCTATTGTTGATGACGGTATTTTGGTCTTTGGTCACCTTAAAGTTTCAAACGATAGACTGCTCGTCAGACTGAAGCATAGAGTTAACAAAGATCTCTAAAAGGCTTTTTGTTGTGTGCGTGATTAGATAGATAGTCAAATATAGTACTGTATTTATTATTTTCTTTGTGTATTAAATAACACGGGCACTCGTTATCATAAGCCCATAGAGTTAATATAAATATAGTAGAGAAGTCAGCCTAGAACGCAATGCGCATGCGAGAATAGATAGACAAATGACACATGGTACTACGTTCTCATTTTCCTTCTCTATTAACCAAGAAAGCCAGTTGCCATCATATAACTGCCTGTGCTATCGCTTCTTTATCTACATTGTCTCTATGCAAAGGCATGCCTACGGCTTTCATAATCTATCTATATTGTACTTGTCTCTATGGACTGAAGGCGATGGAAGCCTGTCAAGAGCCAATTGTTATATGTGAAATTGGACAATAATATTATAAACAATCAATTTAATTTAACAAGACCGACGAAACCTAAGTTTCTCAGAGTAAAGATGGTCTTTTGTAAACCAAAGTATTTTGGGCTAGATATAGGCCAAAGATACACTATCGAATTTATCTTAAAGCTTGCAGTCGGCCGGCTGTCAGACGTTAGATGCAAATATGTATGCCTTACCTACGACAAAGAAAAGATAAACAGTTAACTTTGTAAATAGGACTTTCCAAACTGCCTTGTCTGAACTGTCACGCGAAGAGGTAGAGGCGCGCATGGCTCAACTGAAGCAACAGAAGGAGGCGCTGGTACGCGCCCGCGCCGGTGTTCCTGTGCGCCTACACCAAGCCCGCCAGCTGCTTGTACAACACGAGTCGCTGGAAGCTGGTCAGCGTGAACTGCAAGCTTGGCTGGAACGTGCTGAGAATGCTCTACGGCCTCCTATTGAAACAAGAAGGTAAAGTGCTGTTTACCAAACAATATGTTTATATACATTTTTGTTATATTTGTAACAGATTACCTTCCAATTCTAAAATTAAATATTGAATGTAGATCACCTTTCATTAAATACCTATTATTAATAGTGATACACAAAAGAATATAAATGAAAATAATCATTCATATTGTTATTACTACTTCTTTTTGCCACCTTTAAGTTGCTACAGATAAATAAAATGATTGATCATCGTTTATAGGGAAATAATAGAAGAACGGTATGAGAGCCATCGCAGTTTCTTCTCACGAACCACCTACTACCGTTCTATGCTAGAAAGCAAGAACAAGGTTTTCCAGAACATTGTAAAAGCAGCTGATATGGATCGCAGTGCTGATGTTACAGACCAAGTGCACCTCATGAGAGATCTCAATGAGAGGTATTTATATGTTTTTTCTGGAGTATTATTTTGTGTGCCTGAATAATAATTAAGTAAGCCTTCTATATTGTGATCAAATTTGATATGTGAGTGTTATGTTGAGTGACCACCTCTGTAACATTTATACATATCAACTTTTTTGTATTAATGCAATAAAAAATATTCTTTTCAATGTCCACTATTATTTACTATGACGTTATTACATAAAAGATAATGTTGCAAAATTAAAAACTATTACCTCCATAACTTAAAAAGAAATAGAAAAAAAGGATATAATGTATTTTATCTATATTTAGAAAACAAATGTATATAATATTAAAATATAATAAAAAGAGGAATAGAAACATTTAGTAAGTTAAAAATAGTAAGTGCATGTTGTCCTGTGGACATTTACCAGAATTTGCAATATCATGTTTGGTACATAATATAATTTTAGAAAGAACCCTTTCTTTTTAATGCACATTGTCATACTAATCAGCTTAATTACAAATTGTTTATAATCAAATATGTTCAATCAAATTTGTGTATCAAAAGAGAATTTGAATGTTGCTTGGGTGTCATCAGCTTAGTGTGACTCAAGCGATTTAATTTAAATGTTGTATTAATATAAATGTACTTTACAGGTTTGCACATATTTCTTCTGAGGCAACTCGTAAAGAGGCAGAGCTACAGCGGCTTGTACGTGCTTGGGAAGACTTTGAAATGAAGAAGAGATCTGTAGAAGAATGGGCTTCAAGAGCTGAAGCGTTATTAGCTGATAACAGAGTGGACTCCAAACAGGCTGTCGACTTCCATAAGAAATTCTTCCAAGGAGCTGATGAAAGAGCGGTTTCTGAACTTGTGAGATCCGGACGTGAACTAATTGAGGTTTGCAACTTATTATTAAGTTTTTAAATTTATCTATACCTAAGTGAAAAGAAAAAGTTTTAAACTGTCTCCTCTACATCTACAGAATTTCCTCAGAAATACTGATCCAATTATGAAAATTATTACATAAACTAAAGGCCAGGGACTTTAGCGATAACCAAATTAAGTGTTCGGAACACTATTTTTTACATGTGTTTCTACATGGAAATCGAAATAAAGTGTAACACTTTCAATCTGTATTCAAGAATAAGTGTTTATTAAGTGTAAGTAACTGTTACAGCCAATGTAATGTTTAGGTAAGCATAATAATATGCTTAGTCTCTTTTGCCCTCTCTTTTCATCTAGGCAAAAAAACTGCAACAGTAAATCAAACACACCTACATCTAAAAAATAAAAAGGCTTAAAAAGGTACAAACATAAACAACCTTGGAGGTGCCTGTTGCTCACATGACACCATTGTGCTCGTTATTGTGCCTTTCTATTACATAAAAAAAATGTGTTGACAAGTTTTTCTTGTAATTGAATATTTTATTATTTTGGATGTTGAACCAAGTGAGCATGGATTGTTTAGTAACATTTAGAGGCAAATATAAGGGAGCTTTCAAGAGATAATATAATTGTGCATGACTTGAAAGATACCTCTCATTCTCTAAACACTTGTCACGTGAGGGTGACCATAGTCACCAATGCTAACTGTACACTATAAAAAAAGAACTGCTACTTTAATTACCTACTGTTTTTAGCCAAATTTATTTATCTTCCCTATGGAAGTACGTCTCAGCTTTTATGCAGCTTACGTAAACATTTATTATGAGTGTTTACAGGAAATCACTAAGCTTTCGCCCTTGTTCAGCTTTCAACTGCTATACAATTGTCATAATCATTTTTTGTGTTAAAATCATTTATGAAAGTATGTGATACATTAATTAAATATGCACATACTGTATGTTAGTAACTTTCTCTTGTCTTCAGCTTGTCAATGAGGTGGATAGGCCGCAAGTAGTAGCCACCGTAGAAGGGCTACAGCGTAGATGGAAGGAGCTGCTAGACCATGCACCTCCACATCTCATGCGTCTTGAGTTCCGCCTTGATGAAGCTGTTTTCAACCACTGTATTAAGGACATAGAAAAGGAAATAGTTTATGAAGAGCAGGTGAGCGAAAGAATGTACCATACACTTGTCACATCTAATATTTTTAAACTAGTCGAGTGCGCGTCAGATTAGCACTCCAAGTTTTCCTTACCTACCTTTTGGTTCGGACCGTTTCCATACAGAATTCTAAAAATTATCAGTTGTCTGTCACCAAGAGAAGTTTAACGTAAGTTAGGCAAAGTAAATTATATTTCAACTTTTGAGCCAATAATTACACCGACCACAAACATGTATTATATGCTGCAGCAGTTAAAAAAAATGCATTACAATTTCTGCTAATATTCGAGATGTCTAAATAATTATTATTTTATAAATTATCAAATTTATTTTCTAGGCGTATAACCAAAGTGACGATGCCGATGGCATTCTCATTCGAAACGAAGAATACTTCTCTAATCAGGGTAAAATAATGCAAGTAGAACATTGTTTACAAAATCTCAAGAAAATCTCACAAAGTTATACACACCAAACCAATGATGTTACTCTCGAGGAGGCAGTGCATAGATGTGAGCAGATGTGGGAAGCAACTGTACACAGGGTGGAGCACTTCCGCCAGCAGCTGCAGAGAATACCTGCCAAGTGGGACGCCTACCGGGAGAAATTCCGCGACATGGAGAAATGGATGAACCATGTAGATCACACCATGGACAGTATTGTTCGAGAGGTTGATTCGGCTGAAGCTTTTGAGAAAGAGAAGACTATTTTCCAGGTAAGGTTTACTAAACTTTATCGCCAATAAATTTAAGGCAATAATTGTTGTCATCATCAACTGACATCCAATAACTATTCAAATAAGCATTGTGATCAGTGAGTGGATATATGATTAATTAGATATTACTCTTTGTTTATGTATATTTTTATGTTTCATGCATACTTTATCAGCTTAAGGAACTTATGGTAACTACTAAGGATAAAAATGCCTCATGAATTACTCTTTTTTGTACATCCAGGAAATGATTAGATTAATTTTGTTTAATTTGTTTCTTAGAATATCTGCCGGGATGCTGACCGCAAACGTGAAGATATGAAGTGGCTTGTTCAGACTTTAGACATGCTTTCTAGTCACTGTCCTGACACAGAAGCTCAAGAAGAACAAGTAAAATTAGAAAATCTTATCACCAGATATAAGAACCTTATCCCGACTATAGAAATAACAATGATAAAGACGGAAACATATACCCGTTGCTATACTTACAGGAGAGAAGTTCATGAAGTGATTTGTATATTAGAGGGAGCAAAGGAACAAGCAATGGTTGAACATGAACCACAATCCTTGCAGCATGTGGAGCAACTTGTCTTAGAACAACAAATTGCAGTACAAAAATTAGACAGACAAAGGCCTTCCGTCATGTCCATGCTCCAACGTGGAAAGGAACTAATTAAGGATGCAAATGCACCAGCATTTGTGAGAGAAGATGTTCGGAATCTTGAAACCGGCTGGAATACTGCCTACGAATCGAACACAGAACGCCTACACAAACTCCGCGATACACAAAAAGTGTGGTCAAATTATGAATATCAGAAGGAAGAACTACTTTCTGATATTGATAAAATTGAAAATTATGTTGCTCATCCAGGCTTAGAAATAGGTGTGACTAATATATCAAGAGAACTACAAGACACAAGAGGGATAAATACTGATCTAGAACGAGCTAAGACTGAACGTTTACCACAATTACAACGTGCTTATGCGGAGCTCCAATCTCTTACAGCTAACAAACCTAAGCCTGTTATAGAGAAAGATTTGCAAGTAATAGAACACAAACTTGGAAGAGTACAGAATGAAGTAAAAACAAAGGTAGACCATTTGGAAAAATTCAACAAAGAATGGGTTGAAATTGAACATAAGTTGGAACACGTCCGGGAATGGATCAAAAAGGAAAGCCCTGCTTTAATATCCCAAGTTCAGTCGGACAATATTACTCCTGAAGAGCGAGTAGAAAAGTCACAAATATTGCAAAAAATTATAACAGAAAAATTGGAAATTATTAGAAATGTAGCTGATCAAGGAAACAAGCTAGCAGTTGAACATAGAGTTCAAGACGCCAACAGACTTAAAGGTGAAGTCGTTCTCCTAGAAAAAATGGTCGCAGATCTTCAGCGTTCAATGGAACACCAAACAAAGGTCGTTGAGAATGATTTAGCTAGCTGGCAAAAATACCAAAGAGGTATCGCAGAAATAAAGCCTTGGATCGAGGAAGCGGAAGTAAAGCTTGGTAGTCTTCCAAAACCATGTTCTTTGCCGGAAGCCCAGCAACTACAACAACAATCTAAAGCTCTAGCTACAGACTGTGACAAGCAACTAATGAATTTGCAAATATTGTCTAGTGTAAGTCACCAACTCTCTGGAAAGACGACAGCCCCTGATGAAGTCGACGCTATTCACTCTAGATGGGCCGTTGTTTATGATTTAGCGGATCAATGGAATAATAGACTTGAGAAGTTGATAGTTTATTGGGAAAATTTTGAAAAAGACGCCGATAAACTTGAATCGTGGGTGGAAGAAGGCGAAAAACTTGTTAGCAGTCGCAGTCTCTACATTGAAACTCCACATATAGATAAGCTTGACAGGGAGCTGAACAGACTCAAGTCATTTGGTAACGAAATTTCTCAGCAGCAAGCTAAGATCATAAGTCTTTCACAAACTTGTGATAACATTTGTCATAGTATTCAACCAGAAGGAGCAGTTTTATTGAAAAATAAAGTATCCGATATCAAACAGCGAACCAATGCTCTAGCTGAAACAGCAAGAACTAGAATTAATGAACTCTCTGACAAAATAATTTTACGTCAAGAATTTCTTTCCAAATTACACAATTTCGATAACTGGATCACAGACTTTAAGAGAAAGACAGATAGTTATGATCAAATCAGTGTTGATAAAGTTGAACCATCCTTACAGTCTATGCATGTTTTATTACAAGAACATGCCGCGAAAGCACCTGAGTTTACTGATATTTATACTGAAGTTAAAAATATGACTCTATTATCACATCCAGAAGAATCGAGATCTCTAAGTGATACCTATTCCAATATTGCTGAAAATTATCAAGTGATTGAGACCAATATTCAGCAAAATAAAGGCATTTTGCAGAAATGGTCGGAGCTCCTAAATTGGTTTGAGGATAATAAGCAACAATTGAGCCATATTCAATATCAACTAGATGGACCAAAATTAACTTCTGAAAGCTATGAAGTTTTAAGACAAGAATTAGAAAACATAATACAAAAAGTTCCTGAGTGGAAAAGCAGTGTTGCCTTACTAGATGGGCCCTCAAAAGTAAAAATTACAGACCAGAACACGGGACGTATAATTTCACCAACGAGCTTAGTAAAAGAAATCGAAGTAAAAGCTGATGCTCTGCTCAATCAAGTAACTACAAAAAGAGACCTCGTTCAGAAAGTGGGCGCTCGGTGGGATAAATTTAATTTACAGCATAACGCATTATCACAGATATTACACAATATTCAATCGACTTTGAACGAAATGTCTCAAGTACCTGTACCTTTGACAGAAGCAACCATTCAAGACATTACCGACAAACTTGATAAACTTGATTCAGATCTTAAAGAAAAACAATCTGTTAGGAAGGAACTACGAGAAGAGGGTTTACATTTAATGAGAGAAGATCAACCCAACATGGGAACTATTCAAAATGCTCTTTCAGCGGCGGATACCAGCTGGGATCAACTCGTTAACACTGTACGAGATACTAAAAACAGATATATTTTACTTTCATCTACTTCACAAGAACTCAATAATTTTTCTGTCGCGTTTGACAGAGAAATGGATCGAGCTGAGCAGTTGTATAATAGTTGTAAAGAAGCGCCTAATGACTACGTGCAAACTGCCCAATCATTGGAAAAAGCAAAAAAATCTTACGAAATTTTGAAGAGGTCGAAAGGCTTACTGGATCAAATGGAATCAATAAAACAATCTGTTTTGAAACAAGCTTCTACATTAGGTGGCTTTGACACTAGTCCGATTGAAGACGCCTTCCTTATGTCGCAAACAAGATGGGAAAGAGTAAATGATGCTGCTATAAAGAGAATACAAGATTTAGAATCCCAATTAATTGTCTGGCGTCAAATCGATGACACTAAAAATCAGGTTGTTGCTTGGTTGAGTGAAACAGGACAAAATCTTGCAAATGCTTGTGACAACCTTGAAATCAGATTTGGTCAAAATCATCTGACTAAATACAAAGAAGAATTACCGCTCTACGTAGGTCTCAAAAATAGTATTGCGGCGAAATGTGAACAAATAACTAACTTAAATAAAAATATACCAATCGGCCAAGTCACTTCAATAACTGAATACCTTGATGATGAATTTAAAGCATTACAAGCGCTAGCGGATAATTTGGAAACTGCGGTTTCGGCGTTAGAAATTAAAGAAAACAAACTGAAAGAGAATATTAAGAAACTCTCTGATAATGTTAGCAATATACGTGAAGATATCATCAAATGTGACGATATGTCGGGTGATAATGCTAAAATTTTAGAACGTTTGAAGAAATGTCAATCATGCAAATCGGTGCTTCAAACGCTCAATGATGAAATTGATAATTTATCTCAAAATGTATCAGAAATGAATGCAAATTATCCTGGATTTTATGAATCATTGGTGCCAAAGGACTTAAGTACATTGCAAAAACGTTTTGAAAGTGTGCTATTACACGCAAACAAAACTGAAACAACATTACTTACGTTTTTACAAAAACTTTTCACTGACAAATTAAGTATGCTGAATAGAAATTTGAAAATATTAGATGACAAAGCAAGATGGTGTATGCCAGATGCTTCTACAGATAAATATAACTTAGAAGTAAAAATAGCTGCACTAACTGATGTAGAAAATGGCATTTCTGATTGTCACTTAAAAGTTAAAGAACTAAAAGAAGCTTGTAATATTTTGCACGCTGTAGCCGAACCTGTGTGTGCACAGGAGGCAGCGGCACAGACAGAAAAGGCACAGAAAAATTTGGAGGTGCTAACTGCAAATTACGATGAAATAAAGAAACGATTACAGGAAAATATTGCCACGTGGCAAAAGTATGAAAAAAGTTTGGACAATGTTTCTGAGTGGCTCAAAGATAAAGAAAACAGAGTGCGACAAGAGGCAGCAAATCTGATTGATTTGAATAACATCGATAACAAAATATTAGAGATAGAAAGTATAAATAAAGAGGTAAAAGAATATGGAAGCGAAGTTAAAAGTCTAGTTGAAGTTGGAGATAGAGTGTTGTCTCAGAGCCCTGATTCACGAGTTATGCAGTATATTAATCATTTGGAATCCAGATATCAAACTGTTGGTAAATTTATGGATAACCAATTAGGTCGATTAAAAGATCTAAAGAATGATCGACACAAATATGACAAGGCTATAGCGGACTTCAAAACTTGGATTCAAGGTATTAACGAAAAAGTAGCAGAAGTAGCTGCTATGACTAAACACACTAAACCTTCAGCGGCAGACTTAGATAACGTTAAAAAACTAAATGAAAGCAAAGATTTAGGTCAAAAGCTTTTAAATATTGCTATTGAGTCAGGCGAAACGCTTTTTAGCGGAATTACCCCAGAAGACAGAGAAAAAGTTCGTAATGAATTAAGATCACTAAGAAATGCTTTTGAAGAATCTGTAGATTCACTTAATAATGTAATAAAAGATATTGAAACAACAATAAATAAACGTTCATCATTAGATGATACATTTAATCAAGTGAAAAAATGGATAAATGACAAAGAAACTGAAATTGGCGATCACAAGTTATCGTCCACACTCCCCGAGAAGAAGGCTCAACTTCATTCTAATAAAATCCTATACCAAGAAGTAGAATTATATCAAGCCATGTTATCCCAACTAGCTGATAAAATTAAAATAATGCCTGACGATGATACTGAAAAAGTTCTAGAAAACATCTTAGAAAGATATAGACACATATCTAAAGAACTTCAAGATAGAATATCGTCATGTGAAAAATACGTATCGGAACATGAAAAATATGTGCAAATGTTTGAAAATATACGAGATCGTGTGAACCATGTAATTGCGGAAAACAGTTTAGTAAATTATACTATTGCAGCACAAAAAGATGACGTAGACTCAAAAATATCGACAATAGAAAATATTATTTCAAAAGGATCAGAAATTGAGGATGCCTTAGGCGATCTTAAGACCCAATTACACAATGTTATGGAAACTACAAACGCTAATGGTCATCCTGTTCTCAGAAGCGAATTTGAACAACTTAAAACATCTTGGGACCAATTTGCATTACAGTGTAATGAGTATAATTTAAAACTCAAGGATACTATGAAACAATGGTCCGAAAATCAGAAACAATTAGATGAATTAGAAGAATGGCTAAAAGTAAAGGAGAATCAATTAAGAGATCAAAGCCTGAAAAGTAACCTTGAAGCGAAAATTGGTCACTTACATAAAGTTAAAGAAATACAAACTGAACTGGTTTCCAAAAATGCTGAATTTACTGTATTAACTAACAAACAAAATTTGACGAATGAGCCAGAACTTGTATCTAGAACCTCTAAGCTAGCAACAACTTATCATACTTTAAGCAATCTGGTCAATGAAATTATTTCTAAGTATGAAGTTTTTGTATCGGAGCATCAAGCGTTTGAAAATGAATACACAGAGATGGAGAAATGGCTTACCAATATGCTCAATGATTTACAAGATCTGAATGAGATCGTTGGTGATTATGCAGTTTTACAAGAAAAACAAAATAAAGCTAAAGAACTTTACGAATTAAGAAATAAAAAGGCATCCGCATTTGAAGAATTCTTAGGTCTTGGTGAAAAGTTATATACACACACTAGTCCTGATGGAAGAGAAATTATTCGACAAAAAATTCGTAAAATAAGAAACTTGTGGGATACTTTTGGTGACAGTTTTCAGGAAACTGTTAATAAATTAGACCAATGTTTGCTGCAATTTTCTGACTTTTCGCTTGCTCAAGAGCAACTTACGAAATGGTTAAAGGATGTTGAGAAGGCGATGCAACGACATACAGAACTTAAAGGTTCACTAGAAGAAAAGAAAGCTCAACTTCAGAATCATAAAATTATGCATCAAGAAATAATGACCCACCAGCAATTAGTTGAATCAGTGTGTGATAAAGCACAACAGTTGGTGGATCAAACCCATGACGCGTCATTAAACGTATATTTGCAGTCTATTAAGCAGCTTTTCCAAAATATCGTTACAAAGTCCCAAAACCTTCAAGATAATTTAGAAGATTGTGTAAAAAGACACGAGGAGTTGGTCAGACTTATTCAAAAGTACAAGGATTGGTTTGGATCTCAGTCAGAAAAAATACTGGACATTGAAGATGCAGTAGGTGAAAAACCGGAAATTATAAGGAAACTCCAATCTGCTACCGGCATGAAAGATATTGAAAAAGTTGGTTCTAATAAGTTAGATGAAATAAGATCAGTTTTCGCAATTGTCAGCAAGAGTACTTCTGAAATAGGAAATGCTGCTATAAAAACAGAAATAGACAACTTACACGACCAGCTAAGAAAAGGTGTAGAAAATATTTGCTTATCTGAACAAAAGTTGAAACAAACTTTAGAAGTTTGGGATAAATTTGATTCTTCAATAGAGTCAATTTCAGATTGGCTTAAAGATATGGAAACTAGGTGTCGTGATCAAACATTATGCTCAACACTACATGAAAAAGAAGCACAAATGAAAAGATATGTTAGCATTCGCAATGAGATTCATACAAAAGAAAAAGAAATAGACAATTTCGTTGACGAATCGCATAGTCTTATACAACTAAGTGGCGTAGAAAGATTGAAGTCTTTGGTAACTCAAATAAATAATCGATACCAGCAGCTCCATTTGATATCAAAAGAGATTGTAAATCATTGGTCTGAATTAGTAGCAGATCATAAAAAATATAATCAGCTTCAGGTTGAGTTTGATACTTGGCTTAAGCCTTTAGAAGAACAACTAGCGCAGATGATCGCTAAAGAAGACAAGCTCGATATTGAAAGTAAGGGAAATAAATTGCAAATATTTACATTAGAAAAAGATAATGGAGAACATAAGATAGGTTCCTTGACAAATGCTGGCGACAAAGTTTTGCCTGAAACTGCGACAAATGGTAGGGAAATCATTCGTGCTGAAATTAGAGACTTAAGAACAAGATGGGATAAATTCATTGATGGTATTATGCAACAACAAAAAGAATTTGAATCTCAGACGTTACAGTGGTCAAGTTATCAAGAAGTATTGCAACAAACATTGTCTTGGTTAGATGAAAAAGAGAAAGTAATTGAAATGGAAGAGAAAGCAGTACTCAATTCAGCGCAAGAGATTAAATCTAGATTGTTGAAAAATAAAACTCTCTTACAAGAGATTACATCGCATAAAAGAGTTGTGGAAACTGTCACAGATAAAGCTAAATCAATTGCCTCTAGCTTGCAGACTGGGCAGAAAGAAAATGAAGAGATGAATTCCACTGTTAAATCAATTTGGGACAGATATAATAGTATAACAAGTAGGCTATCAGCAGTTATTGATAGACATGACAATCATTATGACATTTATCAACAATTTATTGAACAGCAAAAGTCACTTCAGGATTATCAAAAGCAACTATGGGACCGTCTTAATGTTTTATCAGACTACACCGGAAATAAGGCAGCATTAGTTGGTAAATTAACAAAAATTCAAGAATTGTTAGATGCTGTACCAAATGGCAACAATAAGCTTAAATTGCTAACTGATCTTATTGAAAATAACGGAGAAAAATTGTCACCTCGTGGTAAAAAGGGAATGTCAGGTGAGCTGGCAATATTAAAAGCAGACTTAGAAAAATTCACTGCTACAGTTCATGATGTAAAACGTGGAATTGAGGAAAAAATTCAACAATGGATTGAATTTGACAGTGCTAACGACCGTCTACAGCACTGGCTAGGTGATACAGAAATGACTCTCAAAAATTATTCACCTAAAGCTACTCTTGAGGAAAAAATAGACCAACTGAACAAATACCAGGTATGTTACTTTTTCTTAGTACTTTAAGATAGTTTAAATTGAATTAATAATTAAAAATTTTAAACAGGATTTATGTAAAGCGATTGATAATCACGAATCTGATCTAGATGAAGTCATAAAATTTGGTGAAGCATTGGATCAAGTAAGAATTTCTTATCATGAGCACTAGAGGGTGGTAGTCTAATTTTCAGTAGTGTATAATCTAATCTCACGGATAGGTTATTATTACTAAAATCTTTAAGTATATTTTGTCATAATTTCTTATTACGATCATTAAACTAGGATATATCTCTTCTATACGACTAATTACTATAAAATTAAACTTATATGTCGATACCTAATGTAGATATATTCTATATCACAAATACTAATGACTGTGGCTGTTTTAAGGGGCTCAATACTCTCGCTAAACCAATTTGGATTAACGAGCGTAACTAATATACTGCAAAACTTGTTTTAAATGTACCTACTCATTACCTTTCCCCAATTTTGCATATATCGGCAAGCTTTAATATGTGTACGTACAAACAACCGTAAACCTTAGTGTTATGTTACTTTTAATTAGGTAACATCACTAATTGTACCTACTATCTTTTAATTTATACTTCTTAAATTATACTATTATTTCTTATATAATTATTATTAATGTTTTTTTTTATTGCAGGCTATTTTAGCGAATCTCAAAAAGACTGAAAATGACGTTGACAAATTATCTGACGAATTTAGTGACCTAATTGAGAACTGCAACGACACAAGAATAACTATGAATTTACAGCAAATGACTTCGCGTTTCCAGTCTGTTCATTCAACGGCAAAAGAACTGGTAAAGAAGTGCCAGCAAGCTGTTAACGATCATAATGCTTACCAAGAAAAATATAATCAATGTACTGATTGGATTAAATCTGCTCAACATAAATTCGATGAATGCCAGAAAAATATGTCTAATACTCCAGAAGCGATTAATGTCAAACGGGAAAACTTAAACGATTTACTTAGCCAACGTCGTAATGCTACCCTTCTCGTTAATAATACTTTTGAATTAGGTGAAAAGCTTTATCCGTCAACGTCACCTGAAGGTAAAGAGTTAATTGAACAACAGCTACATGACATACAACAATCCGTAGAAAATTTGTTTGACAGCATCACCAAAGCGGAATCAAATTTAGATGCTGAACTTATCAAATGGTCGTCGTTCAAGGATAACCTGAAGACTGTTAAAGAGTGGCTTCTCAAAGCAGAAACAAATCTTCCAAAGGAAATCGAGCTTCGAGCTACGTTAGACGAGAAACGTGAACAGCTTAACTTGTACAGGAGTTATCTACAAGATGCTGTGGCTCACCAGCAGGATATATTAGACTTAGAGGGAAGAGCTAACAGTTTACCCGATGTTGACAAGAATATTGCTAAAGAGATAAACCAATTGAAGAAACGACAAAATACTGTTACTGAAAGAGCTAAAGCGTTTGTAGAGCAGTACGAAGCTATTGTAAATAATCATCAACAATATAGTAAAGCTGTGATGGAATTACAGGAATGGGTAGAAGCCACGCATAACACTGCCCAACTATGGGGAGATGTTAATCTAGAAAGAGTGGCGTTAAGTAGTAACTGCGAAAAACTTAAATCACTCCAAATTACTTTACCTGAAGAAAAGACCCGCATCGATAAAATTCGTATATTAGGTGAAAAGGTATTGCCCGATACGATAAGTAGTGGTCAAACCAATGTACGTAACCAAATTGATTCCTCCCATCAGGAATGGGAAGGTTTAGTATCGTCAATAAACAAAACCATTGAATCATTAGAGAATAAGATCCAACAATGGAATGAATATGAAAATATGAAAGACGAATGCTTGGCATGGATTAGGAGTACTGATAATCAAATCCATGCTGTGGACCTTAAAGCAACGCTTTCAGAGAAACAAGAACAATATAAAAAGTTTCAAGAATTGCAGGGTGAAGTACGTGCTAAAGAGCTTGAAATTGATAGTATTACTGAAAAAGCTCAACAATTATACACATCTATGTTGGGTTCCCGAAGTTCTCAAATATCAGATCTGACGTTAAAATACCAAGCGTTATCGCAAAAGATTAAAGACATTACAAATAGGTGGCATCAATATGTAAAAACTCACCAGGAGTTTACTACCAATATAACAGAATGCTCACAATGGATTGAGGAACTCCGCGATAAGCTAGACTTTTGTGGAGATCTTAGTTCATGTTCTCAAGATGACCTTGAAACTAAACAGGTCTTGATTCAAAATATTTTGCTTACTAAAGATGAAGGTTTTACTAAAGTACAATCTTTGGTGGAGTTAGCACAAAATGTTATGGCGAACACAGCCTCATCTGGCCACGAAGCTATAAATAATGCCTTAGTTGCTTTACAAGAGCAGTGGTCTGCTTTGGTTTCCCGGATGATCGAAATCAAGAACTTGTTAGACGATTCAGTGACGAAATGGGCCGGTTACCTTGAACAAATACAGTCCATACAAAAAAGCAATAGTTGGTTAGAAAATGTGCTCGAGGAATTGTCTCCATTTGAAAGTACCATGTCAGATAAACGTGCTCAACTTGATAAACTTAAGGAAGTTGAAGAAAAAGCTCGATGTGAGCGCCTAGAAGTTGATAATCTTAAATCGAAAGCTGCAGAGATGTTGGCCTCTGGCCAGCAAAATCAAGCAGCTAATAAAGCTCAGGAAATATTAAACAAATTTGATTCGTTGTATGATAAAGTTAAAAAACTATTAGCTGATCGTGACGAACAGTACAAAGATCATAGATTATACAAGGAAGCACATGATGAACTGATTCAGTGGCTTGGTAGAGCCCGAGAAAAAGTACCTTCGATGAAATCTAAACCGCTGGGTGATAAATTGGCAATAGAAAATTCCGTTGCTCCTTTAGATGCTCTCATTAATAAACAAGCACAAGGGGAACTTCTATTAGAACATTTACAACATACGGGAGAGGTTGTTCTTGCAAGTACATCACCTGAAGGTCAGATGATAATCAAAAACGAAATGAAAGCTCTAAAAGAGAGTTTCGATCATCTATTTAACGAAATCAAACAACAAAAGAACCAATTAGAAGAAACTGTAAGTCAATGGCGAGAATATAAAGATGAATACGAAAGATTGTCCGATTGGCTACAGCAAAAGGAAATTCTAATAAAAAATCACAAACTCGCACTTTTAGGTACTGCCAAAGAAAAGAGCAATCAAGTAAAAGAAGTAAAAGAAATAGTAGATCAATTACATAAAGGCAAGAGTGATATCGATAGCTTTAATTCATCTGCAGCTGGGCTCTTGTCTTCTCATTTAGATACATATGTCAATAATCAATTACGGCTTTTGAATACAAGATATCAAGTAGTAGTCAACATGGCAAATGATGTTATGAGAAAGGTGGAAACAAATTACGAACAACATCAAAACTATGATGATAATTATTCAAAGACGAAAAAGTGGATCAATGATGCATGGGAAATAACGAGGAGCGGCGGCGAAGCAGGTAGTAATAGTAGCAAAGAAGCATTACTGAAACGTCTAAGTCAGATAGAAGATTTGTTGAAACGCCGCGAAGAAGGTCAAAATCTTGTTCATGCCACTGTTAATAGCGGCGAGAAGGTCTTAAGAAATACCAGATCCGATGGAAAGGATAAAATAAATACAGAACTTAAAGAACTTCAAAATGAATGGGATCGTCTTGTGAAGAAAATGACAACAGCGAAAGTGCACCTAGAAACTTCACTACTTCAATGGGCCGACTACAGTTCTAGCTATTCTCAGTTGCAACAATGGATCTCAGATAGAGAAGCCAAACTGCAAGAAGTGTGTGAACAGAAAGTTGCGAAATCTAAAAAGGGACAAGATCGTCTCACCGGTTTAACGACCGGTTTGAGTCTGGGAGAGCGTAAGGCGACACTTCGTCAAACAAACAATATTGTTCAAGATATAGTTTCGTTTGAACCTATGATTCAGTCTGTAACTTCTAAGGCTTCAGAACTTATGCAGCAAGCTCCAGCATCAGAAATAACCAGTAAATATGAGAGTTTATCGAAACAAGCAAAGGACTTGTATGAAAAACAAAAGGAAACCGTTGAACAGCACCAAGTATTTATTGATGCTGGCACAGATTTTGTCCAGTGGATAAGAGCCGCTAAAGAAAGATTAGGAAAGTGTTCGGATGCAACAGGTGACAAAGAATCATTGAGTAGTAAGATATCGCAACTGAAAGTATTGGAAAGCGAGTTACCTGATGGACAAGCTAAATTGCAGAAGGCTTTGGAACAAGGAGAAATTTCATGCGGTTTAGCTGACGACGAAGACAGGGAGGAAATTGAGGAAGAAGTGGCTCTTATGCAAGAAGAGTATGATACATATGTGTAAGTAATTTATTATCCATGTCCATTTTCTGCACCATTCGCCCAATCATCATTAGGTCCTTTTAGTAGCCTATGTTTACTTAAGTCTTTTATGACTTATGGTGAATATGTTTATTGTATAGTCCATTTTTTCAAAGTATCCTAAACAAATTTGGCGTACCTCCGGTCAACGACAATATAGAGTAATAATGCAGTATAGTGTTGTGACACAAATAGCAAAAAGCCAGAAAAAAATAGAAATGTTTTAAACAAAAAAACAAAAATAAAGCGTTATTGCACGTAGTATTTATTAAAAAATTTAGCTTATTAAAAAGAGAATACTTTAGAAGAGCCATAGTAATTGTATAATAGTTTCTATAATATAGAAACTCCTAATTATAAAATATTATTTATAGTTAAAAAGCAGAAAAAAATATTTTTCCTACATAAATTAATTTGTTGTTGTGTTTACATTACTTATCAACTTGTGATAATGCGTTGTCTATTACATTACATAAGGCGCTTCGTGTTTAATTAAGATGGATATGCAAATTATACAGAAATGGATTTAGAATAAAACTTGTTTAATGACTAAACATTCGTTTCGCATTCATAACGTGTTCATTCAGTCCATTCATTCACGTCTACACGACTGGATATGATTGACCCATCCCTATGTTAGTATTAACGTGATATTGTTTTTAAAAGATAAGTATGTTTTTTCAGAGAACAACTGAATAATACCAAATCGCTCATAGAAGGTGGTATTGTTAAATGGACAGAATACGAAGAGCAGTACAAGGAAGCCCTAGACTGGTTGTCGAAGACTGAAACACTTGTGCAGTCTTTCAATAAACTGCAGAATAATTTGGAACAAAAGAAAGTCGTTCTTGAGGAGTTCCAGGTACGTTGACCTATGTTATATTGTACGTAAATCAATGTTAACTATCAAAAGTGGGAGCTTAAATAGTTGACATAATTATATGTACAACTCCAAATTTGTTGTGTGTCTACTCTACTTCTGCACTAAAATAAATCGAGAATATAACGCCACTTCAGAATTAAAATAACTATTAGGCGATATTGGGCTGTATTTCATTACCTCGTCACTAGTGTGTCGCTATCAAGTTTTATCGTTTCAGGGACACCTTCAAACGCTATTCGATTGGCAAACCGAATTGGACAAGCTGAACGTGCATGCGCAGACTTTGTTGGAGACGTGTGCGGACACGCGAGTCTCAAATGGAATAACTCAGATCACGACTAAATACAACGCTCTCCTGTCGCTTGCTAAAGAAGTTATGAAGCGTTTGGAACTCCACTATCAGGTAAATAGAAATAAAGGGCAGAGTTGTAAGAGATTTTGATACTACATTCCAGCAACAACAAGGTCAGCACAACCGAGGTGATACCTCTTGCTCGCATATTACCGGCGTTTAGTTGTAGCCACGCTTTCGCGATTTCGTGGGCTGTTAGGGTTTAGAGGATAAAGGGAGACGGTATTCAATACCTCTACTATCCCAAAAGTCACTTGCACGTGCCGTATGGCGGCGGAAGACAATTGACTTCCGTGGTACTCCTGCTAGATAAGCTCTGGCCTCCCACCGAGAAAGACGTGGACCTGTAGTTGACCAGACTACGGCGGCCTTGAGGTCTAAATAACCTCAAAAAGAACTAAGGCAGGAGGCAGCAGGGAGCCCGTGCTACTATATTTCCCATGAGAGTAATGGAAAAGGTTGCAACTAATTAAAATCAGACAATACACTTACCACGACCACTCTGTCAGGAGAGTACGACCAAGAAGAGGTTTTGGGGGAATCAGGTGACGGAGGGCAACAAATCTGCATAAACTATATGTTTCTCTGTATGTTAGTAGTCACCAAAAGGGCTCGTTTGCTCACTTATATTATAAAAAATACACTTATATCATAACCATCACTAAACACGGAATCGGAACAGTATCTGTCCCGTAACTAACACTGACAGGATAAAACAGCTATACTGCAGCTTTTCGCTCAGATTATTTAGGAGGTGATTAGAGCATTGAATGCGTGACATATATTGTGAGGTTTTGTACGATTTATGAAAAACTTCATGGGAAATCATTTTATTCTCTGGTCTAGTGAATACTTATGGACGTCGTCGGCCATCATTTGCTCTGCAGTCGGTGGTAACTGAACGAAATACTAGGACTCTTCGTTTACCTTTCTATGATATGAAAATAATAAGATCATTTTTCATTATATACATGTGTGCATAAATGAGTTTCTTGATTTTTCTAATGTAAACTTATGTTGTAACGAGCATTTAAATCATTTTTTAAATAGGAACATCAACAACACAATGCTCTATACGGGGAATGTCAAGACTGGTTAGATAGAACGCGCGAAAAGCTAAACCAATGCGCCGAAACACCTAACACACTACAAGAAGTGAATAACAAATTGAACACGGTGAAACTGTTGCGCCAATCTCTGGAACAGGGACAGAACAAACTGAGATACCTGTTAGAGCTGAAGGAAAAGGTCACCATGAACACGGAGCAGACGGGCGCGGCGAAAATACAAGAAGACACTGACAACCTCAAACAGGAATTCGACAAGCTGATAGCTGACCTGCAGGATATCAGAAATAAACTTACAACCAGAGCGTCACAATTTGATGACATATCTAAGGTATTTATTTTTATACGGGCTGTACAACTCAGAACTCAACTTCGCCTGGCGAGGTATCAACGCTTAAGTAAACTCTGCGCTGCGCTTCAAAACCGCCTGAGCCTTCTTTCTATGTTAGGTTAAAACAGATAAATTATTATTGTTTTGACCATTTGTCTTAGGACTACATTTATGTACATAATATTTGTGGTACGCTACTGCCGCACTGCAGCTGATGATATCACGGCTATACCGTCACGTTTAGTGCGGTTTGTGAAAACAATTCACAAACAACACCAGTGTCTGGACAAACGACTGAGGTAGCAATATGATCCATTAATAAATTTGCAGCGATTTAGTTTTGTATAACTTGGTTACAGATACATAAATTGTTGGTCGAATGGCTAGACGACATTGACCATAAGATACAATCAGATGATTCACTACTTAACGACCTTTCGGAGAAGAAAGCCAAACTTGAGAAGTTCAAAACGTTCAACAGAGATATCGACTCACACAAAGACCTTGTTGACAAACTAAATAACAAACTCAAAGAAGATTCATCTTTGAAATCAAAGGAAATTGAGGATACTTTGAAACGATATGACAATACTAAGAAGACAGTTAACGAGACCATTAGTGTAAGTAAACTTTAATATTTTATTAATTGACTAGCAGTGCCTTGTGTGCCAAGCGAAAACTTACATCAAATAGTCGTAGTTGGATGGTGTGAACCTTAAAGATAAATGGGCCATCCAAGACTGAAAATTTTTTTAAACCGAACCAGTTGCTCTTCAGATTTATAATCTTAGGCTATATCGATTACTTGCTGATACTTTGTATTTCAGTAAAAGGTAGTGCCATAGATCTATTAATTCAAAATCTTTTTACACGATTGGGGAGGTAGTCAGTAGCAATGTGCAATTGGTAACTGCGTAAAATAATACCGAAACTGTAAAATTGTGCACTTTACGACAGTTTGGTTGGCATATTGGGTAGGAGTATGGTGTAAATGAAGGGCACATTTCAATTTCAATTTCCACAACCTCTGGTTCTGCTTTTATTTATTGGCTTCTGTAGTCGTTTACCAAAAACCTCTAATAGCTTGTTTGCCTCAATGTAAAAAATGTAGCACCTCGAAACAAAAAAATTGTATTATATTTTCATTACTGAATTCGATTTCCAGAAATTGGAAGAATATGTTAATTCGCATATTCAGTACAAGGAATCTTATGATAGCTTCTATGATTGGATAAGAAATTGTAAAATCGAAATACAACAATGTTCTGACTCGCACGGCGATAAAGAGGAAGTCCAAAAGAAACTTAAGACTGTCAAAAAAGTCATTAGTTATTTGCCTAAAGGTGAAATTTTGCTTAAGAAAGCTGTTGAGCTGAGTGATGCTGTTTTAAAGACAACAGGAAACGAAGGTAAAGACAACATCAACCAAGAAATCAAACAATTGAAGATCGAGTGGGAAAATCTTCAACAGATTTGCAAAGATACAAAGAAATTACTTGAAAAATGTCTAACAGCATGGTCTGACTTCTCAGAAACTTTAGAAAAAATGACAAAATGGGTCAAAGAGTTCGAAGCAAAACTTAATGTCTTACAGAAGACTGACAAGATAACACCAGAGTATCTCGATAAATGTCGGGTAAGTAAATAATCTAAATATCCAATTCATTTCAAAAATATTTTAAATCCCGGTTTAAAGGAAATAATATACTAAAAAGTTTAATATACCATCTAATATTACAGGAATTGCTTGCTAAAGCATTATCGAACAAACATGTTTTAGAAGAACTGACCGATAGATGTGAGAACCTAATGGAGCTCAGTGCTTGCGCCTGGGTTCGTGACAAAACTGTCAATTTACAAACAGAGTATACACATCTTCTCACTAAGATTCAAGGCCTAGTTTCGAATGGCGAAAAGAATCTTTCAGACCACACAGAGTTTATTAAAGCAAAGGACGAATTACAAAAATGGCTAGAAACAGCCCACGGAACAATACACGACTCAGTGGGTGTCGGCGATCTTGACACCACAAAGGATAAACTAGAGACAGTTAAACTAGTCAGCAATAGAATGACCGAGGGCCATCATTTGCTTGTCATTTTGCAAGAAGCTTTTAAAAAGGCACTCAATAATACACCTCCTGAAGAACAAGATGGTCTCAGAAACGATGTTAAGGTATTACAAGAGAGTTGGGACCAATTGAAAATAGATTTAAATTCAATAACTGCACAACTCAAAGCTGCCATTGGCAAATGGGAAGACTTCGAAGATTCAAAGAACAAAATTAATCAATGGATCAAAGATACAGAACAAAACCTCGACAAAGTGCCAAAAACTGGTGGAGAATTGGGCGAGATGAAGACTCTACTCGAGAAATATAAACATATAGAAGAGGAAATCGATAAGAAAGCACCAGAATTAGTACGATTGAAGTCCGAGGCGGCCGAACTTAGCGGCTGGGCGAAGAAACCAGCTGTGAAAGCTGCAGTTGCAGAAATCGAAAAGAAATGTGAAGGTCTAAAAAGGAAATGCGCTGCCAAGAAAGCAGACCTTGAATCTGAAATTAAGGACTACAATCAATACCATCAATCTTTACAAGATACAGAGAAATGGCTACTGCAAATATCATTCCAACTCATGGCTCACAACTCCTTGTACATATCTAACAGGGAACAGACAGAGGAACAATTAGCTCAACACGCCGTTCTGTTGGACGACGTACAGAAATATCAATCCACGCTCGATGATTTGGAAGCTAAAGGCCGAGCCCAGATCGAGCGTTATGAAGCAACAACACCCTCTATTCGGGATACAGTTGGGAAGCAATTGAAGAATGTCAGCGACAGCCACAAAAGTCTCTTGGCTACGGCGTTACAAATTGAACGACGTTTGCGAGAAGGCCTCGCTAAATTCAAGGAGTATGAAGATACGCTGGAGAGTATTTTGAACAACTTGGACGAATGTGAACCTGCGATTACAGAATTAGACGTCCCCGTAGACGGCCTTTCACACGGTCGCGATCTGCTTGAGAAGGCTAGGGTAAGTGAATGAAACACAAACTATGTTAATTAATTATTAACATTATTATTTATTTCGAATATACGGTTTGTGCTGAATAAATTTACATAGACCTACTTTTATGCCATGGAAAAGGCATGGAGTACGCTACACCCATTTGTGTTCAACCATTGTATCAACTATCCACTGGTAACAAAACACTAATTGGCATGAATTATTAGTGAGAATCTAAGATAAGTATAATTGTTGAGGAATTATATGTCTAATAATATTGATTTGTCACATCACAAAAAGCAAATTCGATTGGGTAATGGTGTATTTAAGAGTAATCTACAATTTTGTTCATTAAAGCTGAAGTTTTAAAATGGTGTTGTTTGAGTAACACGGTAAATAAGGTGTAATATCACGCAGGGTCTCCACAACCGGCTCCAGACTGAGAAAACTCGCTTGGGCGCCGCGGTGGCAGCGTGCTCTGCGGCCGCCGCCTCCGTGTCGCGGCCCTCTTCGCCGGCCGACACGGCGCCTCCGCCCATCCCCGCACAGGAGTTGCACGTGCGCGCACGCCTCGAGGACCTCATCGATCAGGTACTACGAGCGTCAGGCCACGTACTGGCGGCGAGGCTGCTTGACTGATTGATCGGGCTACTCCGTATCGCAATAACATTGTCAAATAGCTAACTCCACACCTCAAGTGTTGTGTCTGAAATTAGATTACAAATATTGAGTACCTGTGACCCTTCTGCTCGTTGTAAGTTACGGAACGATAAACGGTTTATGCTGTTGAGTTACGCAGTAGCCGTGCAGTCTGTGCGCCTAAATGGCAATAATTTAATCTTTTTTTTTCTCACTCCAACATGACATCTATTTTATCTTCAAGTTCTTAAATTTTGGTGTATACTTATTAATTTTTTTTGTAAAATATCACTATATATGACTATGTATTTGTTCACATTTTCACTAATGTTAACTATGACTACATTTAATTATACAAATATTTAGACAACAATATTTCATTATTTTGCGGGTACATATTATTAAAAGGACAAAAGAGTTTATTACTATTATTATATTTTATATTTTTTACTTGTAACGATAAGCAAATTTTTTATTTTGTACCAGAAGATAAAATTAATGCTATATTTTAATCCGCTGCAGGATGTTGGGTCCTCATATTTTGTTTTATAAATATCTATGCTCTTAAGCTGTTTTGCCAGGTCCGAAAAAACTAAACATCCTTTAAAAATACGAAGTGCATTCTGAAGTATGAATAATTGTAATTTGTATACAAAGGTAATCTGTAGTTAGAGGAGCTTGTGTCGTTGAAAATGTATTTTTGCACCTGGTAAACTGGCGGAGTATTCATGCACAAGCTAAAATCAAATTTTTTATGTGTTGCCTTATTCACATCCGAGACTCGGATAGCTGTATGAACTAACACAAACCTCGAGCGTAAAGTTGTATTATAGAATTACTAGTTATCATAGAATCCACATAGGTATAGCTTTTATATTGGTACTTGTGTGTGTGAAAATGTAAACAATATTGAATACGGAATAGCCAATGGGTGGTATTAAAAGTAATAACTTAACATAGTACTACTATAATTGAAATTGATTTAAAATTATCAAATTTTAATGTTAAATAAGATTTACTAATCTAGTGTTTTAAATCAATGAGTTTGAAAATATCACACATAAAAATATACAACATTAAGTACAAGTGTACTTTATAATCTTTCGTTAGCATTTAGTAATATGTACAAAATAGTGTAGTGCAATCATGCAATCGAGTATTGAAATATAAGGTTAGGCGTTACTAACAAGCACTGTTTGGTGTGATGCATGGTTTTGTTCATAGAAACATATAAGCGACGTTGGCAGCACTCGAGTCGATGTTTTGCTAAAGAGTCTTGAAGCACCCGAGTACAATGAAAAACTCGTGGCTTTAGAGAAAAAGGTAAGTGCTTTGTGCACGATATTGTTTTTGTGAGTGCGGTATCAGATTGGAAAATATAGCACTGTATATACAACAATTACATATAGATAAGGAATCTAAATAGTAACGTAACATTTATCATAATTATTAGGTACAAAGCCATTTGGAAGAGCTTAAAGACACCGTTAGTGGAATGGAAGAAGCAATGAAACAAGTCATTGAAATCCAAGAATGGATCAATGTACACAAAGCTTTAGCTAACGACTGGCTTTCGAACCCCTCAAAGCTACGCCCCGAAGCTGCGAAACAAGATATGGCTACAATGAATGATGCACTAGCCTCAATAGCAGAGAAGAGAAATAGACTACTAACTGAAATTCCCACTGAAGGTATTATATTTTTATCTTTCTGAAGTTACACAATGAGTTATAAGTTACCACTACCGTACTGCTTCCTCCCAGTCTCATAATAAATTCATGTATCGCTTCCTCTAAGTCGAAATTTTCTACAAAGCCTCAGACATTTATTTTGAATAGTTATGATTGTTTGTTGCCGCTGCGATGATAACTAAGGAGAAGCACACGTACTTCTGCTCGAGATATCTCCCGCTCATATGACACTGCCGTAAAGTGACAGCTGTGATGTCGCATTGCGAGTAGCCGCTAGCCCATTGGAGGGGAAGAGGGACCAGGGGAACACGTATGCATGACAACTATAATTCAGATGTCTATGGGTGTCTTTAGTTGTCAGAAGGATTGGATTGCAAGCTTATAATGGAAATTGGTTGCCGGGTCACTGGCAATAATAAAAAAAATCCTAAAGTTACACGACAGAATACATATTTTATATTAGGATACTGTAAGGCAAATCGTGAAGCAGATTGCATTGTGTGGCGTCCTATAAAATTGTGTTTTACAACAGAGAATTAATATTCTTTTATATTTAGGCCTGGAAGATGAAATGGACTTGGAAGAAGATTTGGACGAGCTAGAAAGAGCAATTGTAAAAGCGATTGAAAGAGAAAAGGGCAATCAAGCAATAATTGATAGTTTCCGAAACAAATGCCAGGAGATTCATGATTGGTTTGATTCCGTACTAAAGAAAATGGGCTTAGCCGATAAGGGATCCGGCCTTCCTTGCCCACAGAAACTTAACGCAATCCAAGAATTGTTTACGGAATTCGGAAAGTCTGGTAAAGAAAAGTTGGATACTATCAAAGATGTTGCATCGAAGGTTATCAACATAGTCAGCAATCTCGAATCACAGCAAGTAGAAGAGCAAGTAAGTATTATTTATATTGTAAGAAAAGAGTAAACAATAACCACTTGATGTGCTTGTTCGCTAACCGTCTATTTTATGTTTAGATGAAATCCGTAGAGCGAAGATACAACGACATCTCAAAACGTATACAGCGTAAATTACAAATGCTTGAAATTACACACAACGCCATTGATGGTACCAAGAAGGAAGTAGCTGCACAAAATGAATGGCTGCAAAAAGAGATAGATAACATTGTCCACCCAGAACCTTTAAGTTATGACTGCAAGTCTACCAAAGAAAGACAAAAGAAGGTAGCTAATCTTTTGAAAGAAACTGACGGTAAGAAAACGATTATTGATTCTTTGGAAAAGAAAGTGAGCAACATTCAAGGTGAACTGGAACCTTCGGAGCAAATGCAACTTGAATCTGAATTATCTGAACTATCTTCCAAGCAGAAACAACTGGCGTCTCTTATTAAACAAGAAATTGACAGATTGGGTGGATGTGCTGAAATTAGAAAGAAATTGGAAAATGACATTGAAAAGGCTAAGAATTGGCTGAAAGCAAAATTAGCTGAAATAAAGAAACTGGGAGGACCCATTCCATTAGAAGTAGCTAAGGTCGAAAAGGAATTAAATATCCATAGAAAGCACCAAAGCGATTTATCATCGTTCAATAATGATACACTCACGGAAATCGTGCGCCAAGGTAATAATGTGCTCAAAGATTGTTCGAGTGAGAACCGATCAAAACTACAAGCTATACTTGAAGATCTCAATAAAACATATACAGGTGCTAAAGTAGACATTGACGACAAAATAGCAGCACTCAATAAACTTCTACAAGGAAGGCACGACTTCGCAGCAGATGTAGCGAAATGCCAGAGCTGGCTGAATGAAGCTGAGGTGGCTGCTACGCCAGAATTGAGAACTACCAATCTACAGCTGCTAGAAGAACAGTTAGCGAAGTTCGAAAAACTTGGCAAGGAAGCTGAAGATATCGAAAAGCTAATCAATATAATTAAGGATAAATCGAAAGATATTACGGACTCTCTTTCTGATTCAAACAAATTGCAACTTAAAGAACAAGTAAATGTTTTGTCAGATAGATTTGCTAGAATCAATGCTATGATCAATGATAAAAAGAATGTTTTATTGAAACATATTAAGGAATACAAAGATTCGTCTGCTAAGATAGCAGCTGCTCTAGAATTCTTAAATGAGGTTCAAAGTAAATTGAAGGCATTGAATAAACCTATTGGCAGCAAGGTTGAAGATGTTCAACCAATTATTCAATCTTATGAATCAATATTAGACGACCTAAAGAATAATAAGAAAATGCTAAATGAGCTCCAAGGAGGAAATCTACACGATTTGCAGGACATCCTGACAAAACAGGATGAATTAGAGTCTACAATCGAAGATCAAATATCTAAACTGAAACAACTCCTGCTTCTGCGTGAGCAATTCTTTGCCCTTATTAAGGAAATACAAGACTTCCTTTCTAAACATACTGATTTGGTTTCGGACATAGAAAAATCGAATGATACAATAGAGGAAAAAATTAAACGCTATGATGATTTGATAGTTAAGATTCAAGGTTGTGAAGGCTTGTTAGCTACAGCCACAGACAAAGGACAACAGATTGCCGCTGAAGGAACTGTCATTGACAGAAACAATATAACAGAATTATTACAATCATTAAAACAACAATTGCTTACATTACGCAGAACCGTTGAGTCTAAACGACAACAGCACGAGAAAGCGGCGGCTGAACATAAAAAGCTAGCTGCAGATTTATCTGATATATTACAATGGCTTCATGATAACGAAGCCGTTGTCAATTCTCGTCCTCTTTTGAACAGAGATGTCGCTAGTGTTGATAAAAAACTAATAGAGCACGTGACTTTGGCCAAAACTGTACAATCCTATTTAGACAAGCTGACAGCTATAACTGATGTAATTAAAAATGATGATGGTGTTCCTGGTAGCCTTTTGGAAATGGTATCCGAGGCAAATTCTTTGAAAACATCATTACCCGCTGAACTGATTAACAGGGAAAAGCATTTACAAGATAATAAGAAATACAGACAGCAATATACACAAATGGTTGAAAAATTGAACATCTGGGTTAACGAAGCTAACATAAGGCTGGGAATGGATAAGAACGGTACCGACTTTGAAAATATCCAGTCCGATCTAGAAGAACATAAGACATTCTTCAATACTTCTGAGCCGGAAATGAAGGACTTGGTCGGTAAACGTATGCAGGATATTGTGGACAAAATCTGGCCATCTCTGACTCCTTCTGAACAAGAGGAATTGTCTAAGGAACATCAAAAGCACAATCAGCTTCTGAAGAATACGCTCAACTCTGCTAAATCACGCCAAGCCCAGTTGGAACAGGACCTGGAGATCTGGAAGGACTTCTGCCAGCTTGTAGAGAAGATAAAGGCCATACTCAATAAGAACACTGTAGAAGATGAACCTATGACAACGGTGGAGGCGCTCCGGATGCACCTTGAAAAGCTGAACCACGCCAAGAATGATCTAGAGGTAAGTTTTATACATCAATTAATCTAGATAAAGTGGCTACATAAAATATATAAATTACTGAAACGCCCCCACGGCATAATAACTACGTCAGTAGTATACAATTTATAACATACATAGAATGGATATATAGTCGGTAGTTATCATACCGTAACGGTGTTTCATTAGCGTATATTACTTTTACCAGTAGCGGGAATGTACTTGAGCTCATTCACTCTCATCCTTAGAGTATCCATGTCAGGGGCCATTTTGAATCAATAGGTCCACTTTATACTATTTAATATCGGTGCTTCACTATTATTACATTCTAGGTTTACTGTCAAGACTATTTCTATACGTATTAAATACATTTAATGAGTTGTTTAAGAGTAGCGAAATAAATTAATTATGAAAACATTGGTATAACAGCCAATTTGGATTACCGGGACCAGTGTATTTCCTCACGCTTAATAACAATTGTATTCTTAAGGAGGAAGCAGACGAGGGCTCCGTTAGTAAAATATGAATTGCATTTTAAACGAATTTCTTCAATTTCCTCGCGTGATTAAGCAGCGGCGTCGAGCGCATTAACATACAATGCGTTAACCCGGTTTACTTTACCGAAATGAATAAATGTTAACTCAATTTAAAGCTGCGTTGTGTCTCAAATGTAAATCCAATCAGAAGAGTTTTCGATTATTATTTAAACAATTCGTCGTCCATTTAGCATCGCATAGTATTTTTCGTTGAGTCGATTCCTACTTACTCTGAGCTGACATAAACTGAAAAGCACGTCATTATAAGTTATTTGCCGAACAAGGGCTCGAAAATTCAAGGTCACACTGGAATCCATTCCGGACCTGTGGCTGCGCAGAAATCGCCGAGACTCTAGGTATATATTCGATAGTTCATCAGCACTTCGGTATTCGCGTTCATGTATTTTGGCATACGCGGCCCCGCTCTAGTCTTAGGTTGCTTAGTACTAGGGTGGTCTGAAAATTACCTGGCCTAACACAGATTCATTCAATTATAAAAATCAAATCTGTCATTATTTAGTTCAGTTCAGACTAGTTAATTACGTGCGCGATCATTAGTTGTGATTTTATATT
>JAFELO010000179.1:1099791-1183158 GCA_017140195.1 Eumaeus atala | reverse complement strand
TATATAACAATAATAGGACATACATACTTTCTGCAAATGGAGCAAATCAAGCAGCATGCCGTCACTTAAGTACCTCCATACAAAGGGGCTATCAAAAGCCATCCAAGATGATTTGGTCAGTACTTTAGGAGTTTCTGTTATGTCTCATTCATCCGTCAAAAAATTGGAAAGCAGGATTCAAGCGTGGTGGAAGGAGACGTCAGACTTTACGCAACACAGTTTTAACTAAGACTGAGCTCAGCAAAATCATGTTTATAGTTGTTTAGCTTTTATTTTTTAATAACCTTACACTTCGACACTACTTTGACGTTATACACTTTATGCACACCCGAAATGACACTGAAGTATTACACATTTGTAAATACAAATATTTTCCTTTAAAATTAAAGAAATATGAAAAAATATTTTTATTTAATGACCATATACCTAGTCAGTTATGTATTTTTTACTTTTTGTAAACGTTTTTAAGCATCGAAAATAATTAAACAACTCTACATTAGTTTAAATTGAAAAAAAAAAAACACTTTACGGATATAAGGCGGCATAATGAAAGCGTTCTTTCGATTACAGATTACAGACGTTATTTTGAACCACTATATTTGTGTGGTTTATATCGCTTGTTTCTGCTAAGTCGTCGATATTGTGACCTTACGATGTACTAAGCTGGAGCTCAGACGAGTTTCGAACTAATGACAATAAATATGAAATTCGTCTTAGCTCGTTAGTTACTGCAGAGATAACTGTAAGCACGCTTTATAGATTTTAGCCTTAGATCTGTCGGTGATCTGTTCTTTTGAACTAGTTGAGATAGAGCTCATAACCGATGCACAAAACGTGGCCGATCGTGTAATGTTTTCGAAGAGTTAGTAAGTACTAACGGGAGACAGTTGCGAAAAAAAACTAGCAAATAGTTGCTTGAGAAGAACTGATTTCAAAGTAACGTCGCAAAAATGAGTCGGCGATTCATACGAGCACAAACATCCATTAGGTCTATATGATCTTAAAGGGCCCTAATATATTTATATTTGCAATTCGTTGATGAATACTACTACAATAATCCTGAACCAATATATAACATACATCAATGCAGTGTAAGAAGCAATTCACTTCAATAACAGGAAGAACTATCATTATATGTAATTATTAATGTCCAATACTGGGACACCTGTACTGGAGAAATTCTGCCTGCCAATCTCTATTGGTAGGAAATGGGAACATATTCCCTCATGTCTTATTTGATAATGACACTGATGTTAAGCTAATTCATTCATAAATCATATACGAACTAAACGCAAATAGGTTGCCTAGCTGAATCTTGGTCTCATCTGTAAAAAAAAAGTTGTGTGGCATAGAGAGTAACATACCCTCATTTTAAATATGCCTTAAATATATTAATTAGTGTACAAGTGTGTGCACACAGTGGAATTTACATTATCGCATTTCCCTATCCAATTTGATATTATTACCATACTACTCCGAGAGTTATCAGGCGCTGGATCTGTGTTCTGTTCATGCTCGCCGCTTAGGAATGTAACAATTAAATTAGCCGATTTCCGGACTTTATTATTGCACGGATTAAATATTATCCAATGATTTTTGGAAAGAGGCCATTTTGGTACGATCCGGGAATAGTCTACCGCCAAAGGATGTGCGATTAAACAATAAATATACCATAAGCCGTCTTATCCTTGAATTATTTGGATGACTCGGAGGGTTCCAATCTGACTGTTATAACGTTGGTTGATTGTCTGTTAAACTGACAATCAGCTACTTCTTATAAGCATTTCAGGACGTATGTTCTCAGTGTTTGGCAAATTCATGAAATGAGCTACAATTGGTAAATTCGAGTAAATCTGGATGATGGTTAAATAAAAAGTTTTATTTGTATTCAAATTGCATATCGCCGTCCAATTGGAAAAGTTATTAGTCGACATTTCATTAGCAATAAATAGGAAATAGCATCGTTCTTTGTATTTTATCTCACGACTTCAACGGACGGTTCTAAATTTAAGTGAAATACAAAAATAAAGTGGGCAGCCAACTGTCGCGGTCAGTGCACTGCGCGGCTATCTAGCATGACACATGTGCGTCGGTCGGAAGTGCATAGACAATATCAGCTAATTCTGTGCGTATGCATTCACCAAACGAGATAACTGCATAATTACTAGCTTCTGTATTATAAATAATGTACAAGTTATCCGTTAGATATAAAATCTACAAATGTACAATCGACATCATAACTATTTGACTTACAGACAGATACAAAAATGGAAATGTATCGGCCCTTTTCATTGTTTTTTAGATAAATATCTCTAATGATCTATGTACAATAAACCCTTGCCAGTTGCCTACATTTTTATTTTACTAAAATAAAAACGTTTTTCTCTTACAATTTACTTAGTTTCGCATATTGTACCACAAAATGAAAAGAATATTCTCATGTACTAGGAATTTATCTTGGTTGTAAAAACTGTACGGTATTTTTATGCACTTTTACAGTTCATTCTGTTTTTTTTCTGCATTTCTCTTACGTCTGTGCTGTAGCTAATTCAGGTGAGATGTAAGAAGCAGAAACCTGCTATCATCACCTTAACTAAAGGATACTTTTTGCAGCTGTTTATGAATATGTAAATACGTACCGTATGTTATTTGAAGTAGTCTTTGAATTTGTTGCGACCCGGACCGCCGCTACTCGTCCACACAGCTAACGTGACCGGGTTCTTTGACTGTAGGCCTTTGCTAGTTCCTATCGGTGGCATAGGGTGCCCATATTTACTGAGAATAAAGAGTTTGTGAGCAAAATTACGTTTTATCCTTAAGAAATGAATGATTTGATGTGGATGTCATGAATCCGCAGGACACAGCTAGTTGAAGTTTTTTTAATAGTATAGTGGGACAAACGAGAAATTAGAGACTTTCATTGACTACTGATGCCCATGAACATCAGAGTAATTATGCAGATGCGTTGCCCTTCTTATCACTATCTACATCCCGCTAATGGGCCACCGGCTACTAACAAATCGCACAAAACGCGACATCATAGGTATCACTTCCAAGCGGTATCAAGTTAGCGAGCGGTACTTCCCCGGTCCTCCCGGCCCAGTTCCGTTGCTTTGGAGGATGTAATGTCATGCACCATGCACGGCACTACCTCTTCCTATGCAGCATGTCACTACCTTTTACAAAAAGTAGTCTCACGTGAGCCGAATGAAACAATAGGTATTCTCATACAACCTCTTACTCTATCAGTCCTTGTTGAACTCTGCCCTATCAATGAACGTTGAGTGTTGATAGTGTATTAGAAGGGTTTATCTCGCATGTGCTTCGTGGAGCTAATTATATATGGATGGATAATACGGTGATCCATCAGACCCTTCACATCAATATTACTATCCCATCTAATTGCACGTGTTATCTCGGAATTATCATCTCGTTGCCTCCATGCGTTTTGTTTTCGTAAACGTAATAAATACTAATGTGCAAATGAAACATTGCAAAGTTGACGCGATATCGTGTGAGCGAGAGGTACATCCCCGAAAATGCCGGCCTAATGCGACTGTAATGCAACAATGACACGACCTCTTAGGACTAATATCATTATCTTGATCAAATGTTTTAACTGCCGTGTTTAATGCCGTTTCTTACCTGACTCACACATAGTCGATATTCAATAAATACTGTTCGTGCGATGTAATTTTGACCTGACGCCATTACTGAATAAATGAATACTAACAACTATATATACTAATGTCTATATCGATTATATTATTGTATGTTTTGTTATGTTGCCGGGCTTGGCTCACCACTCATTCCCACCACTGCTACTCCTGTGTCTCCAGGGTCGACGGCATATCGACCCCTATGAACCCTTTGATATGATCGTAGGAGAGGGAGGGGAGAGGGAAAGAGTTAAAATTGTCTTGGGACCCGCAACTAATTTATTCAAAAGAATATAGGAGGAAAAGGAAGTAATTACAAGTATATTTTGTTATATCGAATATATACAAATAAATGATCAAAAATATTAGATTATTACCAGCTCACTATATTTATTTACACTCATCTATAGCTTCAACAATATTACACAAATTAAATTTGAATGTTTTCTTCAATTACAAAAAGAAAATTTGAAAAGTTCGAGGAATGGGTTGGTTGGTAATGGCTGGGCTGCTAATTGTTCTTGTAATGACAATGAATCGTATCCTTAAAAACACTGTTAAAGATTAGTCATATTATCATTTATCATCAAATGACAAGATATTTATTGTGCCTAGTTAAAACTCATATTAATTTTGTAAAGCGATGTTAAAAAGGAGAAAGTAAAATTCTTCTTCATTTCTTATTATTATATAAGTTTTGGAAAAAATATTTTCATATTATAAAACATGTCGCCAATTAAATTAATATATCAAAGTAAAATTTTTCATCAGATAATTTGGTTCGCACTTATGAGTCAAGGTTACGAGCTATTGTTGTAAAGACAAAATAGGTCTTCCATTTTCTGTGTCTAAGAAAATCTGCAGTAGATCATCAAATCTATCATTAAAGAACAAATAATCTAACCTAAGTTAGCATATCGCAAATTATTTTACTATTCATGTATAGGAGATAATACCATCCAGGTATTGTCCCCTATACTAGAAAAAATAATGAAATGTTAAAATAAATTTGTCTATATTATCAATGGACTTAAAACAAACAAAATTAGCAGTTATTCTATTATTTAAAAACAACTATATACATTTCTATTCTTTTATGTAAAAACAACTGTATATATTTCTATTCTATTATTTAAAAACAGCTTTCCTGCGTCATATTATAACCGACCCAAGTCTCGACATTTGAAAAAGTCTGCGCAATACTTAAAGACTGGAAATGCAAATATGTATTGAGCTAGTGTTTGTAAGCACTTTTCATTGCATGATTCGCTGACTAGTTTATAAGAATCTGGTAAATAACGTCTCTAAAATATATTTACAATTGGTATACCATCAGTCCCTGTCTATTACAGTTTACCTGTATTTGCCTGTATGAAATCTAATTTTTATCTAGACTCTTATCAGTAGGGTAGTCCATTTATATGCCATTTAAAATAAATATCATCATACAATAAAATCATTTGCCTTATTTCAATCACATGTGAACATAACAAATAACAATTAAATATAAACTTTTAACTAGTCTTCGAGTAGCAAAATAACAGTCATACACAATAGTATTTTTTAATTGTCTCCTTAGTATTTGTCACAGCTCTCCTATAGGCCATATTTGAAAATTTTAGACGTGTTAAAAATTGCAAAGGGTCTTAACAATTGCACAATATCCGCGCACGTTCCCCTTAACGAATGATGTCATGCTTGAATCAGTCAAGGCCTTTACCGGCAGTCATCGCCAGTACACAGAGCAATGAGAACGCAACGCAAACAAAACATATATTTTACTGCTATCTCATTGTGCAAGTGCATTTACGTGACTACCTAATTCGTTTTGTTTTATTTACTGTATTTAATTTAGCAAAAATTCCGCGTAAAAGGAAGGTGAGTGCACGAGACACGACACGTTTATCTTATTCGTTAACCTTTCGGTGGATTTGTATGAATTTGTGTTAGCCGTTTTATTTTCGAGAACCAAAGTAAAGTTACTGTAATCAGTATTGTTAATTTGTTTTAGTAAATTATTATTTTTACTTTCACAACCGCGAATATGTTCCTATTGGCGTGCCTCCTGAAGCAGAAAGGAATTACGTTTTCGCCGACCATTAGTATTTTTGTGTCGGTCAGATTTTTAATGGATTCGGTATACTTCACTATAATTGTAGTAGTGAGATTTCCTTTTGTGTTGTAAAGCATCCGATGATATTCCGTGTTAGTTGATCGGTCGAGTTTCCTGTCCCATTGCCTTATTTACATTTAGGGTTATAAAGTGTTATAATATGTCAGTGTTACATAGTTGATGATGTATACACTAATACATAGATGATGTAATTACATTGTTTTTATTTGTGGGTGAATATTTTAGATAACCTTGATTTCGTTGTTTATATTATCATAAATTTCATGAATATAAGTTCAACATATTATGAATATTACCTTAATAATTTCCATTATTCTCTTTAAATAATTAGTTACTATTTTATAACGTTAGTAGCTGACCCAGCAAACGTTGTTTAGCTGTATTGCGTGAACAAACCTTATCACTTAGGAGTACGAAAAGTAGATATTAACTGATACTCAGACCTACTAAATATATATATAAAATTAATAAAAATAAATAATAATAGTAAAAATCGGTAAAGCCGTTTCGGAGGAGTAAGATAATTAACATTGCGACACGATAATTTTACAGATAAGTCACTAACCGCGCTGTTCTATATCTTAAATATTTTGCACAATATATCAGAAAATTTTATATTTTTAGAAAAATTCTCTTACATCATTGTACAACTCATGGATGCGAATCTTTTACTAAAAATAAAACATTAATTATATTTATAACATCTTGATATAAAAAGAGAATTAAATAATGAAACAGCAATTCTTATTAGTGTCCCACCGATCAAAATCATACACGTTCCCACGGTGGACGCGAAATCATGAAATACATTGACTGATAAAATCAGCTCAGTTTTAAACACCAGACCATATCAGCCGTCTGACCCAATAACAACACTCGAAGAAAGCCAGTTTGAAAAGTTGAATATCTGGCAGTTAAACAAGTGCAGTGTATATTTAACACGATTGTTTCATGCATGTGCAGGGTGCGACCGTATTTCCAGTTTTGCCGATATGAGAATAGTAGTTTAACATTCTCAGACTTATTTTCTTACAGCAGTATCGTGTTGTTTTACTCGCGCAACTAGTGTGACTATATCGATAATATTCCCTCGGTAAGAGAACTATATAAACACAGATATTTTTATCGCCCCTGAGATGGTGCTCTAAACGAAACAGACTCTTTATAACATATTTTTTCCTTTACTAACGAGTACGACCCGTGTAAGTTTGTAATTTTTGATGTCTCAAGATTACGCTAATGTTACTCATTACAATAAAACCACTTTTACGGATTTTATCGCGGTTTATTTAATTAGCTAACTAGCCCGAGTCCACCTGTGACCGTGGTTGCTGTAAAGCTTCGGAAATGTCGGGCTAGTTAAATAATTAAATAAACCGCGATAAAATCCGTAAAAGTGGTTTTATTGTAATTTGTAATTATTTTCATATCAATTTTGTATGTATAATTGGGATCGGCTCGTTCGTGAACCTAACATTAACTTTGAGATATTTGATTACTCCTTCCCTATTCTCTATGAGTTAAACGATAAATTGTGTCATCCTGCAAAAACTACTCAATTGAGTGCAATTTTTTTTAATACTTAGATGATACTTATCTAAAATGTCACGATATCTTTTTTTATTATATTCGTGGGCTATCTCGGAAGCAGTCTTGATAATCATCTCTGCACAATGTGCACACAACGTGGTCTATATGACTTAGTGCGTGTGTCATAGAATTAGCTGTGTCCTTGAGTTTCAATTGTACAATTAAACTTTAATTTACATGTAATAAACGCGTTAAACGAGTAAGGAATTCAGAATTCCGTTCACCCGGAAAACTAAAATTGCCTTATTTTTACAATGTGTCAAAACCCATTAGGTATAGACTAATTATTTTAACGGGTTTATTTACACATGTTTTTATACGATTAGGCCAGGATACTATTCCAATAGTTTTGAGTTATAATGATTGCACTTAAATATTTTTACCAACAGTCGTTTCTTCATTGTTTCGTTTGTACATGAAACAGGTTTTTAATTAGTTGCATGAATTATTCAAAAATTGTGGCAAAAATATGTATAATGATTATTTTAATGTCCTTTAAATGAACTTCAAATTGTGTGATAGGTAGTCGTCAATTTTTTTTTGATGGTCTTAGTTCGAATTCAAATTCTTTTCTTTTATTTTGTTATCATGTTTTAGGATATATGTAAATATTTCAGCTGAGTAGTTATGCTGAAAACGCGCTTTCCAAGCAAAACCCAGCACTGACGCTAAAAATAGTAAGCGATTTTATGCGATGAACCAAGGTCATTCGCGCAGATGTAATCAACTTTTTCTATTCCATGTCTACTTTTAGTGAATAAGAAACATTTACTGTTCGTTTTATTTTAAAATGATCATTGGTATATTTACCATAACCAATACTTTCCTTATCCCGTTTACAACGTTCTCCAGAGAAAGGTGCCTGACAAATATTCTATCATAGCGGCCTAGGATTTGGTCCGCTATATGAAGTTTTGGTTTTTTTAATATTCTTCTTCGTCTTCTTCGTCGGTCCCTCAATGTTGAGGATCGTGACCGCATGTTCTTCTCCACTGTCGCCTGTTAATCGCTGCATGGTACGAGCGGTGTAGAGGACCAAATTTCTTAATATAAAATATAAAAGATATACCTACAGTAGCTCTTGCCATTGACAAGGCCACGAAAGGCCTTTGAATCGGTTCTCGAATCCAATACAAATGAATAAATACAGCAACTCCTTATTCTGGACAAAATTAAAAAACAAAAACTATTTAAGTAATTCTCTAATACCCTGTCTAGGTAGCCACAGTAAAGTATCACTACATCTGTCATAAAAATATTTCTTGTGCAGTTGTTTTTTAACGCCTTATCGTCGCAATCTCTGATAACGTTGTAAACAGTTGATAACAGATGTTATAGCTTTACGTACCTCGGCTTCATATTCACAATTGATAATGAAATGCTTTCCTCTGTGTTTTTTTTTATAGAATAGTATAGTATAATTACTATGCCGATGCGTTGCCCTCCACACACCCCCAATGGGCCACCGTCTACTCACAAACCTCACGAAGCGCGACACCCAAGATGTCAATTTACGGCGGTATCATGTGAGCGCGAGATACCTCCCCGGTCGTGCCGGCCCAATTCCGCAGCATGACACTTCCTCTCAGTTACGGGGACAGGTTTGCTTCTGGATCAAATTATCATCGGTACGTCCTTCAACTTGTGTCCTTGACGCAGTGGCGCGGAACAGGAACGGAAACCAATGGGCCAGATTTTGGAGCCAATAGATTTCCTCGTTCTGTGCCCTGGAATTTTACCCCACATTTGTTGGGTCTGCACAATGATAAAAGATTAATCTGTGACTCGTTACACCACGTTAGTCTTTACTAAGTATCTAGACTTATACGTCTAGATATTTAGTACTTTGTCTAACGGAAATATATTCAATACATTTAAAAGGTTTCTACAGATTTACATGATTGTTTATGTGGATGTTTGTTTGTTCAGAACCAACAGCCGCTCCTAGACGTAGTCCGGGAGCGAGCGCGGGAGCTGAGCAGCGGCGCCGACGCGGCCAGTGGCGAGCGCGTCGAGCACAAGACCAGAGATCTCGCTGACAGCTGGAACGTCGCCTGTGAAGGTCAGTATCCAAAAAAATATTAAATAGCAATAACAAAGGCCCATTGGGGTAAAGGGAGGCAATGCTACTGCGTCGAATGTAAATGGGCGTTGGTTGTTACCAAATGTTCCCGATTCATCCTTTATCCCCTTATGCTATTTAAAAAACTGATTTTTCAAACATGCGAGAAATATAACCACCACAGACGGGTGAAAGTAGCAGTAGCATCCTTTATTCATCAACAACATGTCATGAACTTCTCACAATGAGCGGCATAATGGCTGTTCTCTCACCACTCGCATTCAACACGGACTGGCCGTCCCTACTGATGGTTGACGAACACTTCACTATATTTATATAATACAAAGCTACTATAGGCAGTATATTCGGAACTTATCTGCAGGTCTAGCGAAACGGGCCGCCACAGCCGACACCCAGCTTCAGCGCTGGACCCAGCTCATCGACACCCAGAGGAGTCTAGCGTCCGCTGTCACCGCGGCTACGGACCGCCTGCGGCAACTTGACGCCAGCCCCAGCACGAGGCGTCGGGCCCTCGACACCAGACACGCCTTACAGGTCTACCCGGTGTTATGCATATACTACGCCCTCCAAGGGGGCCTGGTTTGCTTAGTGCCTAGAGCCTAGCGAATCAGCTAGCGAAGATCTCGGTGAAACCATCGTTCTAAATTTCTCGCGGCCAGCCCGTCCTAGGACGTTATGCTAGCAGAACGCCAAAATACAAGCCCCTACACTAATAGGCGCAAGATATGTGACGTAGCCACGTACGTCCACATGCGCACCCAACTGACTGGTATCCTAGATATTTGCTAAGATACACTATATGCCACAACTGGTTAAGCCCTAAGTGCACGGACAAACCGATTACTAACATTTTAGAACGTTTATTTTACTAAGCAACCCGCTAGGTTGTTCGCAAGGCATCCTGGGCGCTAAGCAACCCGCCTGCTCGTACGGATGTCGCCTAACTTAGTTAGCGGCTCTTACTACGGGTTCAGTGTTGCCAGTTTAAAAATAACGCAGTTGTAATCTCGTTAAAGCATCCACTTTGCTATAATTAGCGTTATGTAACAAGGCGCACTGATTCTTGAATAGTATTTAAATGTAAACCCAATACTTATTTTTATCTTTGTACGTATTTGTGATGTTAAACATGTATAGTGCCACGGAGAGAAAATTCTTTACCGTTGGCCATTATAAAAATTGATTCCAATTCTATAAATGTAATGGTTTTTTTTGTTGATTCTAAATATATGGTTTTTTTTTAGGAGCTACAGACGGACGTGTCGAGTCTGGAGGAGAGCAGAGACGATCTCTTGGAGCACGCCGATTTTGTCGTATCCCTGTTGAAGCCTCATTCCAAGCAAGTGGCTGATGAAACCGAAAAGAATGCCAAAGAAGTGGTCGAGGCATATGAAAAGTAAGTTAGAGTGTGTTCGCATGTGGGTGGCATTTTACAGCTATGATTTCGCGACTAGGTAATAAAGTAAGGCAAAGTGTTTTTGTGTTGACATTGCCGAGAATATCCAGAAATTGAACAAAATTAACTTTCACGTGGCTACTGTAATTTTGGAAAATCATATTACACCGCGATATAGGTAGGTAGGTCCAGGAAGAGGTAGTGCCGTGCATAGTGCATGATACTACATCCATCTACCACTCCCTCACATAATATCCTCCTAAACATCTTCAGTGTCGCGTTTCGTGAGTAGCCGGTGGCCCATTGTGGGGGGGGAGAAGGAAACAACGCAACGGCACGGTAAGTATGTGGATGTTCATGTGCGTCGGTAGTCGTCAAAAGGCTTCGATTGCTTGTTTGCCCTATTCTATAAAAAAAAGAAGGGTACGTCGTTCTAGGTCTATCCGTACAAATAATTTTATAACGAATGGCGTCCGCGTATATATTAAAACAATACGAGATTCAGTATCTACTGTAGATGTCAAAAATATTTGCTCTAACAGCGCCACAGTTCATAAGCTCTACTCAATGTCATAGTTGATGAAAATGATGAGATGACAAAAAAGACACAAGAAAACTGAACGTCTTTCTTTAATACTTTCTTTCTCGATATTTGTCTGAGAGTGTATCTTCTAATCTTTGTCATTTTACTATCCGATGAAAAGCTTTTTATAACCTTATAAATAACATATATGCGATGCATAATAGGATATATTTTCTGTTAGACCAACAAATTACAAAAGTAGTTACATATTGGAAAAAATATTGCACTAGGCACGCAGGAAGTTAAAGTAAAGTAAGTAGCCAAAATATTGCACTAGGCACGCAGGAAGTTAAAGTAAAGTAAGTAGCCAAAATATTGCACTAGGCACGCAGGAAGTTAAAGTAAAGTGAGTAGCCAAAATCAGCATGATGATGAGAATATACTTCTCAAATGGATGCTAATCCCGTAACACCCATAAGGACAACAGTGTCGCTGTTTGATAACTTCAGTGCCGGCTCTATCACAAGTCAGATTTACGATTGTTAACAACTGCATTCGCATTGCACTTGGCGGTTTTCTTGCATGTTATGCTCAGCAGCACAATTATCTTAAAATAATACCTAGGAAACACGCGACTTACACATGCTTATTCAAATAGGTTCAAAACTTAATTAACAAAGTGGTAATAGTAAAGATTACTTCATGAAAAGATTCTATTTATAGATATTTTTATAGT
The DNA here is from genome assembly GCA_017140195.1 of Eumaeus atala. Taxonomy (NCBI): domain Eukaryota; kingdom Metazoa; phylum Arthropoda; class Insecta; order Lepidoptera; family Lycaenidae; genus Eumaeus; species Eumaeus atala. The sequence goes on along the minus strand of JAFELO010000179.1, from coordinate 1,171,037 downwards.
GTAGGGTGGCAAACGAGCAATCGGAGCCTTTTTTACGATTACCGACGCCTATGAGCATCCGCATAATTACTATGCTGATGCATTGCCGTCCTTGCCTCATCCTCTCCAATGGGCCGCCGTCTACTCGCAAACCACAAGAAAGGCTACACCAAAGGTGACACTTTACTGCGGCATCATGTGAGTGAGAGGTACCTGGTCGAGCGGGCCCATTTCCGCTGCAATATAGCATGCCGCTACCTCCTACTAAAATAGATATACAGATTGATAATAATAAAGGAAATTATATTTTTAGTCTAGATCTTTTACGCGCATTGACATCTTGTTTATCCTTCTGATGTTTCAGTCTTATTTCGTAAACTTAGGGAGGAAAAGGAAGCACCATATGCTTCAATGATCACGACAGAATACGTTAAATGATCAATCACAATGAGTGACATTCGAGTTGGTAATCTTAAAAAAATTAAAACACATGGAACATAACATATTGAAACAAACTTTCTAGAAAATTATTCCTTCTTCAAAACCAACTTTTTTTCGATTTCTGGGCCGGAGGGAAAATTATAGTACTATTACTTTAAAAATATGTTGAAGCCATAATTTTTTTTAACATTTCAATCCGGAAGTGACTGCGTGAATTCTTGGCAATCCGTCAACACGTTGACAGTCCATGTTCTCGTTAATCATGTGGAAAAAACTTTCCGTTCGACAAATAACATCTCAATCACGCAGGTGTTTGGGTACACAATAGCCTAAACCAGCGTACATATATCACTATTACTTTACAAACATATTTGGCCAATACTCTGGTGAGGTTGTTTAATTGTCTTATGTACACAAAACCGCTGTAAATACAGTAATGGTTATTTTAGTACGTTTGTATGTTAGTGGCTAATCTGGTAATACTTCCTGTTATTTTAGTTGAATTATTATAAACATTGCTGTGATGTGTCCACGATACATGGCGTAATGATTAGGTGCCTGTCGGTATACGTGAAGTGAAGATACTTGACTTGAGCCTGTTTTTGTTCAATGAAGTTTTCAACAAATAGGACAACAAAGTTAATTTACACTTCCACTTCTGCTTTACTTTTTTTAAGTTATCTAAAACTAAAAACTACAAGATTGTCATAGTAAATGTTATTATAATTTCCTAATAATTCATGAATCCCTTACAACTAGCTTAATAATAATATTAGGTATAGATAGAGGTTAGACATTTTTTAACAAGAATAATTTTACCAATGAGGTTTTAAGTGGTATTCTATATTTTGAAATTAAAAGTGCTAAGACATATAAAAGTATAAATCCTAATTAAAACTCTTTGAATCATTGTAGTAAACTATATTATTCCTTGTTAAAATTCCACACACATTTCGTACTGAACATTTGGTTTTCATTGGAAATTAAGTCTTATTGGAATCACACAGCGTATATTATCAATAATGCATCTTTTAGCCCTACATAAAATGTATTTTTTATATTATGTGCCCTAACGGAATCGAAATAAGGTCTGTTTTGAATCAATGCTGTACATATAGACATCGACTTATATGTACGGTCAAGTGCAGTCAAAGAATAAATGGATGGTTAAGCGACACCGACGCTTTAACTTGAGACAGACATTTGACCTTCTGTCACTTTGTTACTGGACACCAAGTTCAGACAAAACGTAACCTGTGAAACACAAATGGAGAAGGATCGCTTGAAACCGGTAGCATTGTAGCGGATCGCTTCGGGATACAGAGACAACACATCCGTTCTGTAAGTAGGAGGAAATATTTACCGCAAGTCAATCTTAAGAAGTGTTTTAATTGCATCAATATCCTTAGGCTGTTTAGTTTATTTGCTATAATATTTAACATCAATATTATATTGCTCCGGCTTAAAAAAATACGAAATCATTTCTACAAGCACTTAAATATTAATAGTGCATTACATATCTTATATTCATAAATTGAGATCTGACGGGCACAAACTTACAACCCGCCCAACATTCTAAAGTTTTACAGATGATATCATAGAAATGTGCTCTACTTCTTAATTTATCATTGTAAAAATAGTCAATAATACCAGCCTAAGACACCTGTCGGCGCTTGTTGGCTGAGTCACAAAATAAATACGTAGCCCAATAAATATTCTTGCTTTACGTGTTAAAAATAAGCTTTATTTTTGCTTAACATTGCTAAATTGCAGAGCAAAATAGTTTGTGGTGCACGCCACCCGCTTTTCCTTGGGTGGGTTTTTTTAGGATCATTTATCGATTGGTATTATTAGGTCACTAATACTTAGGATTTGTGCGCATAGGAAATGCCAAAATATACCTTGAGCAAAGCAATAAAAGTTTATACTCGCTCGAATTCAATCAACAACTAAATGAAACTCTGCATCACGTGGTGTGTATCGAGGTGCTAGTATGACACTGAAGTACACCTCTGGCGTTTTAGTTAAACTCAAAAAAGGTTATCAATAAATGTATGCATTGCTAGCTGTTACTCGCGAGTTCCTCAGCGTGGACTATACACACTACCATGTGCAAAAGTTATTATTTCCTAAGTGTTATTCTAATGTATAACCTATTGTTGTAGTTTCATTAAAAGACGTTAAGTTGTTTTTACGTGCAAGAGTAGCAAACACCCATCTATACTTAACGAACTTCGCGTTTATAACATTAGTAGGATAGTATGATTGCATAATAGACGGAAATTTCATGTAAAACCAAGTGCAGACCTCGCCGACTAATAAAAACGGTCACAACATTTGGTCGCTATACTTAAAAGAGTGGACAATAACATGTTTACGTTAATGTAGGTGTTTCGTTTTTGAGATTTGGTGCAAATTTGATATGTATTAGTGTCAGCTTCGGCAATAATTTAGCTTTCATTCAGTTCCGTTTGACTGAAATAGTCAATATTTGAAGTTACAATAAAGTGACTCTTATGACTTAGCGATAAGTTCCGAACAATGACGTCAATACATCAGTTGACAATGAAATCAGCGGCCGTTTTACTTTATTTCGTTGATGATGACATCACTACGTGCCTCGTGGATGAAGTCATTATCTATTCCGGTGGTAGCCAACCTTGGTAACTTAAAATAATGGTGCTCAAACAGATCTCTGTAAAAGTAGACTCTACACAAAACTTTGTAAGTAAGTAAATATTTTTCTATTGAGCCTAGCAACATTTTTATTAGTCATCCTTACTTACGTTCTTATTATTAATGATTGATTATGATTTGTAAGATTTTATCTTCCACAAAAAGACGGCTAAACATTGTTTAAGCTGTACATTGAACTGTAAGTATGTCGACGATATGTTATAAATATTAAAAAAATAAGACCGAGTCTCACTACGTTCACGGAATTGGCTTTGAAGTAATCAATAGTTTAACTATATAACATAGAAATAGAGACGGCGCCTACATATAAAATCAACCTTCGACTTATGACGTTCTTACAAATTTATATACAACCATAAGATGGCAGTTTTATTATCACTTCGTGTTACTAAGCATACAAGAGAACTTAAGAACTTGTGAATTGTCCCGCTGAGTTAAGGGCGAGTGAGTAATCATTACTATTCAAGCCCGTGCACAGCTGTTTAAGGATAAACCACTTCCATTATTCTTTCTAATTTTGGCAGCGTTCTTATACACGTATAACATAAAATACTATCAAAAATTCTGTTTCTAATTATTCACGTACTGTTTAACAGTATTTCTATTAGAGTAGCATTTGAGCTGGATGAGCTTTAATATTACTATTAAAACAATAAAAGAATTAAGACAAAAATATCCTTAAGGAATTAATTAAATTTATGGTACAAACTGGACATGTATGTCTGGTTACTATTACGTTATTGTAACATTTACAAATGTAAATTAACAATTGATTTCTCACATAAATTTAGCAGAAAAGAAAAAAAACACATCTCTTTAAACTACCAATCCATCAAACTAATTTTCGTTTAATAAATTTCGTTACATAAAAGTTTTTATCCATTTTTTTTACTTTAATATTTGTTTTACTATAATAGTATTATTTACGTTTATTGTCATATTTTATATACAATTTATGAGCAAATGTGTCTGTGGCATACAGACCGACAGATGGACATGACGAAATTATGAGGCTAAATTCCACTGTGAAGCATAAACGGCCCATAAACACAAAGAGTGGCCTTTGTATATATACTTAAATCAGTTGATAAGAAAAGAAATTATATGAGAGTTGAATTTTTAGTTTCATAGTTCATAGGAATGCATTTTACTTCGATAGTGTATATCCAATACTGAAAATAATCAATTCCTTACCATATGCGTTACAAATAATTTACCACAACAATCCGTAAATATACATCGAAATGTCCCAAGCATAAGACTCTTTTTCGTCCGGACAAGTTTCCAGACTTTCGCGCGGGGGACGTCTGTGTAATCGTTATGTATTCCGTGTCGTAGACAACTATTTCAGAAAGCACGGCGCATGCGTAGTCCCCATTTAATGGGTCAGGGCCTCTCAGAGCGAACTGCAGGATTATACATAGAACGGCCGGCATTACTCAGCGTTAAACATATACTCGAAAACTAGCAGCAATGCTAAAAGAAATAACAACGTACTTTGTACTAATTCGGCGAGACATTTATAAGAGTTTTCATTCCATGTATGATAAAAGCTATTGTAACGTCTGTTAAATGTAACAACATATGGATTTTCCATGCCGAAATTTGCAAGACACGTTACTGTGATTATAATATTGGTGAGTCATTTCGTGTCGAGTATGATTTAGAAGTGCGTAGTTTTGGGAAACCACGAAAGTTCCTACTTGGCAGGCTCAGTAGAAATGTTTACCTCGCCCACCTGCCCGCCACGGCGCCGGCCGGCAAGGGTCGGCTAATTTGCAGCCGCGCATGTCTGAAGCGTTGCGCAACAGCTGTGGTGTTGTATTAATTTTTCCTGTCAAGTGAAGTCAACGTAGGTAAACGTCACATTATACTGTGCATATGTCTCTCGAGAACGTAAACATGATTGCACCTAAAAATTAGATGATGTCAGAGCAAACAAAAGCGTGGATTAAATTTAGATTCAGGGAGCGAAACTATTGCGCTCTCCATTGAGCGACGGGCGGGCAGAGCGAGCAGATCGCCGCAAGCCGCTGCCACGAACGACAAGGTAAAACGTGGTGCACCACGACCCGTCGACCTTGCGTCGTCACATCACGTCATGCCGCGCTACTGAATTATTTTCGTCGCGTTTTGGCAGCGATCTCTACAAGCCACATTGACGCGACTCTGTATACGCGCTTTTAACAAAATCATTTTTATTTCAGATTGCGACAAACGATAGCGGCGAGACTTGCGGAGATCGACGAGATTGTGTCTGACTTTGACCGTGTATCGGAAAAAATCGAACAATTCCGGCAGCAGATTGAAGTTTGTATTGCTAAAGTCGGAACTTTCTACATTTTCGGGGACGACGGCAGTGACGGTGTTGAAGAACTAGCCAAAGAAGTTTTACATTTGGTGGACCAAACGAAGGCGTTTGTTGACGAAAGTAGGAAGAGATACGGTGGATCCGCGCCCGCTGACGTGGCGCAAGAATTATCAGCTTTAGAATTATCATCGGAATCATTAGCCGCCGCTATGGAAGAAAAGGAAAGGGAATGGAAACGTGCCCGTACATCTCGTACAGAGTATGCCTCTGACGTGGAGAGCGTACAATCATGGATTCGTGCAGCAGAGTTATTGGCGAGGGACCGAACGTTGCCACCGGATCCTTACAAAGAAAGACTTGTGGCAACGCGGTCGGAAGTACCACAAATTTCAGATCGTATCGAACGTCTTACTCGTAATGCCCGCGCGATAGTCGAAGGTAGCCGCGACCCAACAGAGCGTCAGCTCATACAGTCGACGGTGTCAGCATTGACAGATCAGTTTGCAGCTATCTGTAGCGAACTCGAAGCTCGACAAGCCGCAGTCGAAGATGCGTGCGATGCCGTAGTTAGATTCCTTGCACTGCTAGAAAAAGTCCTGCTATGGGTTGAGACACAGCGTGCATTCCTTGCGCGGCCACTCCCATTGGCCGACTTGCAAGAAGCGCAACAGAAACAGACTGAATATGGGGTAAAACTGATACTTACATTACCAGCCAACTAACCAAATGAATCAGCCGAAATGTTACATTTTTTTATTTTTTTTATAGAACGCGCTCAAGAGTTGTAAGCAGCAAGCTAAAAATCTAGCCGATATGGCAAAGGAATTGGAAGCAATTGAAAGGATTACAAGTCCAGGCGACCTACCGTCACGGCTAGAAGCGGCCGAAAATGCTACAGTAGATGTCGAAAAAAGATTAGCTAAAACGGTTTGTATTTTACAAAAGGAAACCACATGTAGACATATTATACAGGTACTAATACTAAAGTATCTTTTCAGAATGGACTACTGCAAGAGCTCGCTGAAGAATGGGAGAGATGTGAGAAAAAATTGAAAGACGTTGGACACTGGTTGGAGGGTACCACTAGAAATCTGGAGGCATCACAAAACGCTAAGAAGCCACTCAGAGACAGATTAGCCCTCAGGGAAAAGTTGTTGAATGACATCTCAACACAGAAGACCAAAATTTCATATGCAGTTGAAAAACTGAACGTAAGTTCAATCGCCCTCCGAATTAATTTACATTTCAGCGTAAAATTACGACTATTACGAAAGAAGAAAATTTTGATGCGTGTATGAAGTGAGATGTTTTCGGTAGGTGCACTTCGGTCCGGACGGCGTGGCGGCACAGTCACGCTCGCCGGAGGGCGTGCAGCGAGCGGCGCGCGAGCTGACGGTAGCACTGGACGCAGCCGGCACGCGAGCGGCGGCGCAGGCGGAGCAGTTAGCGGCGGCGTTGGCGCAGGTCGACGCATACTGCGCTGACGTGGCGCGGCTGCGTGCCCGTCTGCTTGATGTGGAGCAGCAGCTGCGCCATGCTACGCAGCCTAACTACAGCCCGCGGGACCCTGAGCGCGCACAGCGCCAGCAACAGGTGAGCGGCTTTCTACGTCTTCTTTCACTACACTGTCACATTACAGCGCACACCACGAGTAGGCTAGCCAAATTCTAGTTTTGTTTATCGATTCGAGAGGTAAACGATCGCCCGTCACGGTGACGATCTATGCTCGCTTAGCACTGTTAGTTTCGAATCAACACTGTACATTTTCATCGACCACGCGATTCATTGTTTTTTTTCTGTTGTCTTCCCTCGCTCCTTTTACTAACTTGTCGTACGATATCCTCTGCTAGGAATGTCGAGAAAAAATCAAGTCGCTTCAGAGTAAGATTCAGGCGCGAAACGAACGCATTAAACTGTTGGTGCAGCGCGGCGTTCCGGACGCCGATCCGCTCGGGGACGCTTAGTCGCATCTTGCCTCGCGTCTCATCTAGCTTTAAGTCGTTTCGATCGCTCTATTCCTATTATAAGTTTTTAATTATTTCGAAATACACGTTATTCAATATCGCAACAGTTATCGTTTCTTTTCACAAACCTTAGCTTCCATCACACACTCGACGACTCGAGTTACGAACTCACTCTATAACATGAATGTCCATACTTGCGTATCAGGAAACCGTCCGCCGAATTGAAGAGCTGACTCGGTGTATCCACGAGCTCGACCCGTACTTCGTGATGCCGCCGCCGACTGAGGAAGACCCGGCTGCGACTCTGGCCATGCTCGTGTCGAGCGGCGAGCGTGCTCGGCAGCAGCGGCGTGGCCGCTCACCCGAGCGCCGCGCGCTGCTGCCGCCACCGCCCCGTGTTGCGCGCAGCCCCGCCTGGGCGTTGGGTGGCACCACCTACGCTGAAATAGTCAAGGGCTGTGGCTCGCGTTCTAGTTCCGTCAGTGAACGCCAGCCGAGCACACAGAGACTGCCTATGCACAGAATGCGATATGAGACGCCCGAGATGATACAAGTTGAAGTATACAATAGCGGCCCCGTTGAAGTGTATCAGTCTGAAGTTATAAGTGCTGTGCAACAGTGCGTTCGTGATGACGCGATGATAGATACCAGTGAACCTATCAGTTTCGGTGAATCAGTTTATGAAAGTGAATGTAATGTTCCATTCGCGAGTGATACAAAAGCTTATTATGAAGGAAAATCAGTTAATGAGACAAATATCCATTCCTGTGGAGATAAACAAGAGATGTCCCAACCGGAATTGATTTCACAGCTGGATAAAAATGTTGAAACAACTAATGATGAAAATCCATCTAAATTGAGCCCCCCTAATATTCATGATAGATCCGTTAGTCCTGCTACTAAATGCCGGTCACAGGATTTATCCTATGCTGAAATATTAACCTTGGGATTACGTAAACAAGCAAACGCACAAAGTGTCACTATATTACCGAAACCACAAATGGCACAAGTTGAGATATTAAAAGAGTCTGTAGTTGACATAGATAAATCACCTCAATATGAATTGAAGTCATCGAAAGAATTTCAGAAAAATAAATCCAAACCAGAAAAGGTTGATGGGCCTTCCCATAGAAGCCAGTCAAAAGAAATGCCAAGGCAACGTAGAACGTCAGAGAAACGAGCAACTAAATCTCATGATATTCAATTAATAAAAAAGAAAAAGGTCGCAAAGAAAGTATTGGAAGTTGACAACTTTGATGATCATTCTGACTTAGTGTATTCAGAGGATATAACAAAACCAAATGTACCCATGAAAGTCAAAATATGCCAAGAAGCTATTGTAGAAAAATGTCTTAATAACAAATTGAGTACTGAACATGCCCTTGTATCTGATGAAAGTAAAATTAATGAAGCATTAACACCTGAAACAGTTGAATCTGTTGATTCTAAGAAGACGAAAAAGAAAACAAAGCCAAAAAAGGCTAAAGTTACAGAAGATGATATAGAAAAAGCATTAAAGGAAATAGAACAATCTGACAAGAAAAAAAAAGTAAAGCAAAAAACAAGAGATTGTTTTGCAGAAACTTCTGTAGAAGCTATTAATATTAGGGCACAACCTACAACTTTAGTAGTAACACAAGAAAACCATACGAGTAAACCAAAAAAAAAGAAAAATAAGGAAAAACTCGTTAAATGTGTACTTAGTACGGCTGTATCGGAAGTTGCTGTTCAAGAAACACTTACAACTTACAATGAAGACTTAGAAATTATGTCGAAATGTAAAGAAGACGTAGAATCACCGCCTAACGATATAGGTCTTGATACAATTATACCCACTTCCGATGCTCAGGAAAAGGCTAATTCAGATGATCTGAAATCATTAGAGAGCTCAAAGACAAAAAAAAGAAAAAAGGACAAAAAACACGACCGAGTCGTTGAAAAAATTGAAGCAAATGTCCAGTCAATAAAATTAGAAAGTAATGAATCTGAGACGCCAGCTCAGTTACACATACAAGAAATACCTGCAACCACCAATGTTTCTAGAGATGATATTTTAAAGCATTGTGAGACCAAAGAACATGTTACAAACAGTGTAGGAATCAAAGTACTCACAATGGTCGAAGAGGCACAAAACGTTACAGAAGACCTAAAAGTCAAAGAAGTTGTAGATGTAAAAAAAGTGCTCGTAGAAGACCAAGGAACTAAAGAAGCGACAAACTTAGTTCCTAAAAGTAAACCTGCTAGCAATTCCAAAACTCTTAAAAATAAACCTGTGGATATTAAGGTAAAAGAAACCGAAGAAATAGACTATATAGCTACAGCTCAAATCGTGAACGAAAAGAAAGAAATGACAACTACTGATGATACCCTTAAGTTAGATAATAGTCAAGATCTGATTGAAATTCCTATGTCTTTTGATATAAAAACAGAAATGGTGAAAGACCATAGTGTAATTGATACTGACGATAGGAAGGATATTAAAATAGACTGGGTAACTTTAATGGAAGAAGACGATGCGATTTCTTCATCATCAGAATTGCATAAACCGGAAGTACAAGATGAGTGCCCTAATGAATATAAAGAACTGGCATCAGAAGTAGTAATTGTTAGCGATCATAGAAATGTAAAAAATAAGGATAACAAGAAAAACAAAATCGGTAAAAACAAAAGATGTCAAAACACTGAAGAAACAAACGTTCAAACGTCTACTACAAATGAGCAGAATAATAATGATAAGTTCTTTATTAATGATTCATCCTTAGGAGAATCTTCTAAAATAGTGTCAGATCATAATCGCAGTGAACCTGCTGTTTTGGATCAAACTACTCATACAATATATCTCATAACACACGAAGAGAAAAAAATGCCACCTATAAGAACAGTGAAGGTCTTTAGTAGTAAAAATAATTCTCTAGAGGAATCCACACCAGAAGGTGCTAGCGAAACGACAGAATCTATATTATTAGCAGAAATGGGAAATGAACAAATTTGTAGTTACACAGACAGTCCACTTTTAACTAAAACCAAAACTGAAGAAGATTCAACAGCATCGATTGAAACCAAAGTTATTCAGGAAAACATAGCTACAGATTCATTAGATTCAACTTCAGGAAATATTGATATTACTCGTAAAGAGCAAACAATATTAGTATCAGCAGAAGAAATTATCGAAAAACATGGTGATATTCAACAAGTTATATTTGGATCAGTACAGGAAAGAAATAAGGTTGAATCGGAGTCCAATATTCCATACACTGTACTAGTAGATGATATAAATTCAGATTTTCATGGAGAAATACAAATCGATGAGGACAAAGATACAGACAAAAATATAAGATTCAGTTCTAACAAAAGCGCAGCTGCAGTACAGAACTGCAGTACAGTACTGCTAGAAGAAGTTCCTAGATTTTCATATTCTGAATTAAAAGATGCTGAAAAAATATTAAGTGATATAGCAACAAAAAGTGAAGATTTGATTGTAAATAAATATAAAGGCGCTTATGATTATCAAGGACAGGAAAACAACGACGATTGTAATATTAGTTCAGAATTATTGACAGACAACAGCAAAGATACTGACGAAATTCCAGCCAAAATATGCAAAAGCCTTGAAATATTGCTCTGTGAAACTAGGGATCCGGAACAAATTAATACTGGATTAGTAATTAATAACGAACCCAACTTAATCATTATAGAGCAACGTGATTATAATTATGCTTCTATTGCTGACGCTGAAAATATTTTAGCGACTATAAACGTTCAAACTGCAGATAGGAGTATCATATGTGACAATGACAATAATACAAGTTCGCAAGACGTAACGCCGAACATGCCTGAAACCGATTCATTAACGAATAAAGTTAATGATGATAATAAGGATATAAATACCACTTATGATAGTATTATAAAAAACACATTATCTGTCACACAGCAGAAGGAGACGGCAAGTGTAGATTTTGGTGTAAAATGCTTAGAACACATTAGAGAAATTCCGAGACAAATTTATCATGAGATTTCAGACGCAGAGCTTTTGTTAGCTTCAACATATGAACATTTGAAAAAAGAATCTACTGCCGAACAGCACAAAGGCATACAGATTCAAAACTGCCTGATTGTAGAAAGTAAATGCCTGGTAAACACAACGGACTTTGAAGAAACAAGTAATGAGGCCAGAAATATTCTGTCTTCCCAACCAATTCATAAAAAAGAGGAGACGATCGAAATTAAACAAAGGCCTACAATTGAACATTTTGAAATACCCAAGTTTAGTTATCATGAATTAGTTGATGCCGAAAAACTAATAATTGTTTCGAATGATGGAGACGATGAAAAATATAAACCAAATATTAGGTCCATAAGTCCTTCCATTTTACGGGATAAACTAGAATTAACAAATACACAGTTTTCAGCATTAGAATCTGAAGTACCTAGGCACAATTATCAGGCAATAAAGGAAGCTGAATGGTTACAAGCTACTAAATTGAATAAAAAACAATCTACACCTATGATGTATATCGATGCTGTTAGATCATCTTCAGACATTAACCTTAAGAAAGTATCATTAGATTTGAAAACGATTACTAACAATCGGACAAACAAACAGAACACTTTTGATTTTCATGAGAATAAACATGTCGATATTTTACTATCAACAAATATAATGGTTGACGACACTATTGGTCCCTCTTCAGATATCAATACTACAAAAGTTTCAGTAGTTAGTACAGATTTACAAACTATTACTGACAATCAGACAAATGTAGAAACGACTGCAAGTAAGGAGCACTTTGAATGTCAAGAGAAGGAAAATGTCTATATTCTACCTTCTACAAAGACAACGGATGGCAATACTATAAGTACCTTTTCAGCCATTAAACCCACGGACGTATCTTCAGATTTACAAACGATTACTGACTATCAGGCAAATATAGAACAGGCTATAAGTAAGGAGTCCTTTAAGTGTCAAGATAATCAAGATGTCGATATTACACTATCTACCAAAACGACGGATGGTGACACTATAAGTCCCTCTTCCGGCATTAAAATTATGAACGTTTCTACAGATTCATCTACTATTAATGATAATCAGATAAACATAGAAAAGCCTCTAAGCAAGGAGACTTTTGAGTATCAAGAGGATCAACTCATCGACATTCTACTATCTCCAAAGACAACGGATGGCTACACTATATGTCCCTCCTTAAATATCGCAACTACAAACGTATCTTCAGATTCACAAGTGATTACTACCGAGCAGATTAGTACAGAAAATACTATAAGTAATGACTCTTTTGAGCGTCAAGAGAATAAACATGTATATAATCTACCAGACTCTTCTAAAGACATCTGCAACGACAATAATTTTGACCTACAAACAGCGCAGAGTGGAAAAAATATAGAAACGTTAAATAACCAAATAATACAGGCAACAGTGATTGTAAAAAGTGTAGAACCATTAGAAGATCCCAAATTAAGTGAGTCATTTGTGCCTTTAGTATTTGGCAGTGCGGAAAAAGTTGAAAAGGCAATATTAGATGAATCAATACAAATTCCAGATGTACAAAATGTAACTAAGGAGGAGTATGATAATGATTTTGTATTTGTAGAAATAAGCGAATATGATAAACAAATGCAAAGAGTTCAGGAACTGGAAAGTAGAAGTATTCCGCTAGATGAGGAAGCAATAAAACTTATAGATGATACAATCAATGATATTGAAATGGGAACCACAATTTCAGATAAAAGTAATGACTCCGAACTGCCATCTGGAACTACAGAATGTTCAATTAGAGACATTTCCATTAAAGCACCATTGGACTCCACTGAAATTATTTCAGTAAAAGCAAATATTTCAAGTAAAGATGCTGAAAATGAAGGTTATGAAATTATAAACAAATCTACAGATAATGTTTTAGATAATTCGATTACTGAAAAATACAACATGTCTGGTCAACTTATTCATACTGATGTAAATGTTACAAATACTACAATAACTGAAATGATAAACAAGGATTTGGCTATTCAACAGAGCTCTGAAATTGATTTAACGAATCAACCTCTCGAAGTTGACGTCATTGAGCATTATAACATTACCGGTGAACCTAGTACAGCTCGTTCTGATAAATCACCTATTCATAGCTTGCACGATCTTTTACCAGAGATAGACTCTATACCCGAATTCAAACCGTCTTACAATAGTAACATTTTACATTCAAATTTATCTGCTGATGCACCAGAATTCAAACCTTCTTATTTATACAGAACTGTAGATAAAAATCAAACCTTAGCTACATCTGCAAAAGAACCTCACATTGACCCTATTATGGAATTAAAAAATAACCCCAATGTTACTAATTCGGAAAAGACTCCAACAGACGAAATACATCCAAATGAAGGAAAAATTACCCCTGCATTAGAAACTTACACTGTGGTTATGAATTCCGACCTACCTGTCGGTAATCAGGACACTTCTAATAAAGAAAACATATGCTCCGAACCTTTAGTTCCAATCGTTAAAACAGAATCAAAGACAAAAAGGAATAAAGATAAACAAATAACATCCCTTATAACGGAAACAGCAACACTTGACAAAAGTCAATCTTCAACACCGACTAACGTCTGGGCCAAGGCAGCAGAAGAAGGCAAATCATACGCCAAAATTGTTGCCGAAGGATTATCAGATGAAAAGCATGACGAAGTTTGTCAAAGCTCTAGGGAAGTTCCGAGAAAATATGAAGAAGCTCACATAAGTAAATCATTTACGACAACAATTGAGGATTTAAATACAGAAAAATGTAAAGATGTTGAAATATCAGGAACATGGGCGAAAGTTGTTGCAAGTCATTTGCCATCTCCCGATAGGCTGACAAAAGCAGAAACTATCCCTGATAGCACTGTGCCTATCCAACACAAATCTCCTATAATAATAGTTGAGAAAACTGAAGTTGAGACCTGTAAAACAGATATACAAATGGACGAAGAAGGATTTATTACAGTTGATAGAAACAGACGGTCTAGATCCAGATCAAGAGACATGCGATCGCCTTTGATTTCAAAAACTACAGGGAAATCTGAAATCAGGGACAAATCGGGTAATAGGTTTGATGCTCTTGAAAATACTATAACATCTGAAGAACCAGCTAACATTTCAAATGTTGAACAAACTATAAAAGAAAAAGGATCTAAAAAGGAAAGAAAATGTCGAAAAAAAGAACCAAACGCTACAGACAAAAACATATGTGTCAGGGATGATCAATCTTTGCTATGCTGTACTGAAGAACAGAGTAAAGAAAGAACTTCTAAAAAAACAAAATCTTCCTTAAAACAATCTTCAAAATCTACTGAACCCTCCACACTAGGAGCTAGTAGCATAGAAACGCCTGTGGCAGTAGAAACTGTAGAAAAAATAGTAACTGATTTTAAGAGTGGAAATGAATTACAATCAACTAAAAAGAAAAATAAGAAAAAGAAAAAAGATAAAAAAGCACCACAAAGCTCTGTAGATCACACCAAAGTAGAGGAGTTCTCAGAAACAACAATGCAACATGAAGAGTTATCAGAAACAACAATACCAAATGAAGATAATGAAGAAAAGGATTTTGAACATAGCGCCATAAAATTAAAAGATAGTTTAGAAAGCCCAATAGATACACCAGACTCTGTACAAACACCTGTTAAAGAAAGAGTATATTCGGAAGCACAATTTTGGAAAAGTGATCCTAATGTATTGCTTGATTTAAGCAACTTATCGGAAGTTATTGCAGTGGAAGTTACTACAACTAACCTTACAACAGATACGGAAAATATTGACGGGTCATCGCTAGATACTAAGGTCATAAATAATACGAGCATTGATACTGATAATTTTGCGAATACCAGATTTCCTGATGAACAACTATCAGAAACTAAAATTTCTGAAGAACAATCTCTTGAAAATAAAATGGCGGATTTGCAAAGAGAAATCGAAGAATTACTACTACCAGAAAATGATAACTCAGCTATTAGTGAAGACATGCCTAAAGAACTGGTTGATTCTGAGGGTTCTATACATGAAATGCATGACGAACTGTTAGATAACATGTCACCTTTATTGGCTTCTCCGGAACCAGAAGATATATTTATAATAGAAGAAACAGTGATATCGAGTGAAAATATTACTGCCACACAAATAGCACACAAAGGTCTAAATAAAACGGAAACTTTGCGCTCAGAAATAAAAGATACGAAAAATAATAAAAATCCAAATAGTAACTCTGATAGTATTGATGCTGCTAATATTGATGGTCAGTCACTTGCTAAAAATACAAATGTACAGGCAGATTTAAAATCTTCTCTGACAAACAAGGAACGTTCTCACAATAAAACAATCCTTTTAAATTTACTAGCAGATACATTTTGGGTTGACAAATTTAGTACAGATGAAGCGGAAAAATTATTAGCTACGCAACATTCCTATGTTGTTGACACAATTAATAATGAAGTTGTTGACGTAATCAGTGTTGAAAAAAGCTTAAAGATAGAGGTTAAAAACGAGGTAAATTATGAAGTTTCGGATACATGTGTAACTCTCTCCCTACCAGATAATAACAATCAAGTAAATAGAGACATTTTTAACGACGACACATTTTGGCTTGATAAACCTTTGTATCACGATGCTGAATGTCTTTATGTTATTTCTTTAATAAACAAAATTAAAGTATCTCCTGTCACAACTTTAGAGGAGAAACCTTACGATCCCAACGATAAAGATCGCGACCCTAACGGCTCAGGGTACTCTTCTGAATCAGAAAAAGATTCTCATAGATCATTAGAACCGTCGTTTGACTCAAATTATATTTCTATGGATCTACCTGGTGGAATATGTAGTTGGCAGGACCAAAGTTCTTATTTAAGCTTAGAAGCGCCATCCGAATCTTTAGACCCGGTTTTAGATGTTTCGCCACATGTAGATATCGACATTTCAGAGGATACACTAACCAACCTTCCCTTAGATCCGGTTACCTTAACCTCACCCGTACAGGAGCCGCCTGCTGATGGAGATGGATCGAACAAAGCCAAGGTGACTGAGCTACAGTCGTATAGTACAGATTTATACTTCATTTATGTTTGGCATGATATTGTTACCAAAATTATGATTTCACTTATTACATTAATTTACGCCGTAAATTATCTGCCAGATTTGCCGATCGTCTTGTAGCCAGTACATGGCATTAAATGTATAAGTTGCTTATTTTTTATGCATTTTAACGTAGTTTTAGAAAATATAGTGTGCTTTATCTTACAATTCTAGTCATGTCTAGTCGAACACAGAAATTTATAATACAATCTTAATGTTATTTTAATAAAATAAAAGTGCAGAAAAATGTTTATGCGTATTGTTTTATTTGAAATTATATTCATTACTGTCCCCTACATACACAGTATATAACATGTGCCAAGTACTAAGGACTATAAGACGAACGACAGAGACGACGCTTTTGATGGATTTTAGATGCTTCACTTTGGGCTTAAAATTACTTTTAATTATGGATTAAACATGCCGTATAAATAAATACATACATATAGCTGAATAAGCCGAAGTTTGTAATGTAAATTGACTATTTGAATGCTTGCCAATATATTTTTGGAGTGCATACAGATGAAAGATTAATTTGTAACAGAAGGCAAATGATATTCATAATATGTATTCTGTACTCCCTATAAGCAGTCAAACAAAGGTACATTTGTTTGATATTATTTTAGTGGTATTTTGTTCTTGAGTATTTTTACTAAACTGTTGTTTTTTTTTTCGATTCATATTTACTGTCGAAATACAAGGATTCCGTATCATTTGTTTAATATGTTACGGCTTGTAATCACATTGCACACGTCGCAAACTAATATTTGTAATATGCATTTTTGTTATAAACGATACGGAATACTTTAATATTTTAAGCCTGAATTTTGATCCTATTTTTGTGTTTCGTTAAAATGCATGTCATGCCAAGTATCGAAGATTTTTTATTAACAAATGTGTAGTTTTTCGTTGTTGTTTTGTTATATTTAGAAATCAATGCTAGTTATGATAGAATTATCTTTCTTAACGTACTGAACAATTTAAATTTTAATATAATTGTAATTCGTAAAATATATCGAAGCTAGCATTGATTTTTTGAATAATCTTTAATGTAACGAATGCTCGAAAATTGTTATATAATAGCCAGCGATGGTTAGACTTATAATATTACCACTAACCACTAATGGTAATATTAAAAATGTAATAAGTTCTGACCATTTTTGTTTTTATTTGTGACTAATAATCTAGTATGTCTTCAGGAAAATATATCTAATGAAATCGAAACACTGTTCGACGAAGTAAAAATAGTTCAAGCGAATCTCACGGAGTTACCTAATGAAAGTCTGGAAGCTATGGAGCAAGGACTCGCGGTAAGTTTCATTGTATATATTTCATTTCTTTAATTATAATTAATCACGTGACCTTTATAGCGATAGACTTTTTTGTCCATCAAAACAAAACAATAACGTTTTAAAATTTATGGTAATATTTATTTCGGCCTTGTGTTTAAATGCTAACCTTGCTTCTTAGTGTAGCATAAAACTGCATAGACAGAAAAATCAATTCATTTCACTATGATGCCATATACAAGATTACTTACTCTTATACTCTAAAACATGTATTATATATTTGTTTCCAATTCTGATTTATGTACGCCTCAATGTAAACAAAACTAGAATCGTTTCGCGGTATGATCGACATATCAATGCAATCGTCATCGACAATCTTCACATCCCAAAATACATTGTTAGCTATTTATGTGATTTTGTGGCTCTTAATATCGGATTGTCGAAAGTGTTTAAACAACTTATCAATGATTCATTGAAAGTGATGACTTCATCTAAAATTGCATTTTACTCATAAATGATGTCATGCTAGACGAGGAATCTTTAAATATATTAACGAGGTCTGGCATCATTCAGTAGGGCTTTTGTGCACGCTGCTAACGAAACACATTCATGCAAATCGATTTCCGAAGCGAAATATATCTAACGAATTATCTAACATCGAAGTGAAAGTGTTATACGATACTTACATTAATTTATACATATTACAATACTTGTATTAACATATACCTTTAACGTAAGTTGCTAGTTATTCCACACATATGTTGTACCAGTGAGTTCTCCATTACTATTACAGTGATTATCTAATTAATCATATAATATAATAATATCGTTAAAAATTTTAAAGACTCATTTATTTATATAGTAAAATATTTTTGGGCTTTGTTTATACTTTATGAACAGTGAATTTTCTCATATTCATAAATTAGAAGGAAAAATATATTCATATAATAATTTATGATGAGTGAATTTCCTCATATATTCATAAATTAAAATTGATTATGTAATAAACATTTTTTTTTTACTCATACTAATAAATATCCATATATTTCAAAGTTATATAGTCATATTTTTTTATTTACCATATTAAACAATTCTATATAATAGTGTTATTATAATATTCAATCCAGTTTATTTGCAACTTTTCAGTGCACTTTTTATAATTTGGCATACAAACAATATTCTTTATTTCGGATGAAGTGTAATATTATACATTTTTTAAATTGTTTTGAACATATTCAAAAATATATAATTAATTTTAGATATTTTATATTTGATTTTATAAAGTAGGATCGTCTAAACAGGAAATAATTGAATATCCTCAAAAACAATTACAAATTATTAAACCGAAACTCTCAGCCCTTGTAACAATGATGTCATACCTTCTATCAACAACAAATAGTCGTATGTCGTAATTTATTTCAGAATAATCGTGAGCATGACGAGCAATCATAACAATATTTGCTGTCGCACTTGAATTTATCTACACAATAAATTCTGTTAGTGCACTGCGTCAACAGACAGAACAAGTTTAATCATCATTGATACTCACTCTGTCATTATTATATTTAGTCCTAAGAGATTATATTTAGAAAAAATTATATTTAGTTACAACATAATATATGAACAGTTCAAGCAATAAGGTTTATAATATAATCTAGAGATAGACAGATAACTAGAGCAGATAATTTCTAGTTTCAATATATATCAACCATATATAATGAACTTAAAGAGGTCCGAATGTATGTAGGTACATGAAAGATATTCGAAAAACTGTACGCTGGGGATACTTAATATCGATACAAGAGCACGTTCCAATAGTATGGTGAATTTTTATTTTGTCTATCACATTTAAATGACTGACATTATTCTGATGCACACTTTACTAATCTGTTTTTTAGGATAGATTTTACGCGGGTGAATGCGTGGAGTACAAATAGTGATATATAAAAATAAAATATATATATATGTACCGTTAGAGAACAGTATAATAAATTCTCATCTTGACTATAACGGGGTAGTATCGAATGATGATAAACATGAAAATAAAAGAGACTTAGCGGTAGGATGCAGTCGAAAGCGTTAAGCGTACTTTAATTATAATCAAATGACCAATATTATTAATGAACACCTAATATATAAAGTTGTTTATTCCAATTTTTTTACTTTCCGTTACGTTGGCGTAGCCTCTATAGGGGGTGGATTGAAAAGTATTCGGCCTGACCAAGAAAATAGGCACATACTAAGTCAGTTGTGTCTTTATTTTCATATACATAGTCACCATCAAGATCGGTGCACATTTGTCATCTCCCACTTAAAGACCGTTGAAAAAAAAAAGATTCTTCCTTAGAATCAAAATGTGCGTCTAATGCTGTTTTGACCTCGTTGTTTGTCGAAAATCTTTGACCTCCCAAGTGCTTTTTTAGGTCAGGGAATACTGAAACCATTACTTTATTTGCCAACAAAATCGCCTTAGCCTTTTTAGGGGGTGGCGAACCAGGTCTTCTTGACTATTTCGATTGTTGTTTTGTTTCTGGCATATAGTAATAAACCCATGTTTCTTCCATTATAACAAACAGATTCAAAAAATCATCTGGATCGGCTTCAAATAACTACAAACATTCAATCGCAGCCTTTTTTGTTCAACTGAAAGTAGTCGCGCGAACCCACCTCGCAGACACCTTATAGAATCCCAATTCGTTGACTATGATGTTTTGAGTTTTTTCATAGGATATGCCTATAATCTCGGCTATCTCTCTAATTTTTAACCTGTGGTCTCCCGTAATTAAATCAAGTACTTTTTAATATTTTCGTCAGTAATGGATGTCGAAGGCCTTCCAGAGCTGGGTTCACCTTTCACACTCTATCTTGACCACACTTGAATTCTGCAATACAATTTGTGATGGATGAATAAGACAGACCGGAATCTCCTGAAGCACTGACCATATCGTGCATATCTTCTTGTATCTACTTTAATGACGACACGCTCGATTTGCTTCATTTGCAAAAACTATGTCCGATAGCTTTGTTAAAAAAAAAAAAAAATCACTACTAATTATCGCACACATTCCGAACTTCACACAGTTAACTAGTCTGTCTGAACTGAATAATATGGATAGAATTAATTTTTAGAATTGAATAAATGTGTTAGGCCGAATACTTTTCACTCCACCTAGTAACGACAATCTTTATTTAATTTATTTTTGACATCAAAAATTCATTTTCGGTCATTGAATATAATGTTTAAATTACTATTTATACGTATTTACCTCATTGTAACAAAATTAATGTAATTTTTCAGGAGGGTATATTGATTCTAGTCAAATGCGAGGAAGCAGCAATACTTTTGGAACAAAAAGTCATGGAATACCGTCAAGAGACTGAAATTCAGACGTTACTCAAGGAGTTGGTTGTAATAAAAGCTAGAATAACTAAACTATTATTACAGGCACGTCAGGGAATCGTAGTTATTAAGGTAAGTCAAATAGGAAAGAAAAAAAAACATTTGAATATTTTAAATCTTCTTTAAAATTAGAATACTAACTCTACATAGAAACGATAGCAATAGCTTGGGATCTATTGCTATTGCTAATTTTAATACAATTTTACTTTCACGTTTTATTTCAAAGCAGGCTATTGCTGTAGATTAACCAAAAAATTGAGGAATAACATATATAAAACACATCGTAATCTTTGGTTCGCTGTATTAACCCGTTTTCAGTAGTTGTTAATTATCCTTACCTACTACCAATGAGAATGTTACCTCTCGTCTACATAATGTCGCTGTCAAGTGACAGATATGCCGTCGCGTTCCGTGCATTTTATGAGTCCGTGCAGTGACCCATTGGGAGAATTGAAAACAACGCATAACCTCAGATTGTGTAAATATTTATACGTGTTGGTAACCATCAAGAATCTTCAACTGTTTGTTTATCACCTTATGCTGCAAACAATAACTATATTTTATTAGTTATATATTTTAATTTTTGTGGGTGGTACCCCACATGCTAACTATTTATAATGCATTGGTTGCAAATTCCAGGAAGCCAAGATTGAAATGGAAGATCAGAAACATAAAATTGATGAAGAAAAAGAAAAAGTTGCCAAATTAGATAACTGGCTTGAAACAATTAATAATGATCTTAAAGAAACCACTAAACCATCAGACATGTTAACTGAACAAGATGTTTTAAAGTATATTGAAATATATGAAAGATATATAACAGAGTATAATGAATATGAAATTATTTTAAAATCAATTACTGTGATAAATTGTGATGATTCTAGTCAAATAGGAAGGAAATTAATTACGACAACAAGGATGTTAGAAGAAACAAAGCATTTAGTCATTATGGAAATAGAAAGATTAAAATTGTTATTGATTCAAATTCGGAATATGCCTGAAATTGATAACGAAGATTTATCACAAACGGATCGTACTATTGACTCTACATCAATGCCCGAAGAGGTCGTTACTCCTAGAGAAGTTGAGGTAATACCTGAGTTCATAAAATCTATCGAGGAAGGTATAGGAGAAAAGGTCGTTGACGTCGAGAAGGAGAGTAATCCCGACACTGAAATGCATATTGAGACTAAAACAAAACAACATTTTACTACTGTAACTGCTGAGACACAAACAGGAAAGAGCCTCGCCTCTGAATCACCATCAATAAGGGATAAATCAATTATGTGTCAACCGGAAAAAAGGGTAGCTCATGATGTTGCAGTATCTTGTAATCCACCTCAAGACTTAGAAGTTCAAACTAGTGAAGGTCTACAAACACAGGAAAATAACATTTTGGAAAATATACAAATACGACAAACGAACTCTGAGGGCCACGAAACTATAGAAATTGCTAGTAAACCTGTTATTTCTGGTACACAGTTTCTTGATTCTAGTTCGATTTTGATCAAGGCAGACTACAAAGATAGTGAAAGTACTAAAGATTCACAACTGAATATAACCCATGGTGTACCTCAGTCTTTCGAGACAATTATGGTGGAACCGGATGAAACTACCACTGAAATTGTAGTTGATGCTGACGGAACAAAGAGAATAATTGTTAAAAAAGTAAAGAAATCTATTGTGTCTAGGCAACACTTAGTTTATTCACAGGAGGAGAAACCTCAAATAGACCCCGAATATTATAATCAACATTTCTCAGAGATCACCTTAGCGGGCGATAAAGGCTGTTTATCTGATATAGACAACAACAAAAAGCAGATAGAATTTGAATCCTATGGCAGCGAAATTATTTCGAGAATACCTGATAGTGAAGTGGTAATTCAAGAAGTTACATCAAAACCAGACATGATTATTTCAATGGAAAAAGAAATGAAACCTGACGAGATATTTAAAATGGCAGAGGGCCAAATACAACCTATAATCCAAACCTCTTCCTCAAGTGTCACAGCTGTTGTACAACAAATAACTAAAAGAATAGTACAAACTAGAAGAAGAATTATGCGGCGTGTTGTAATTGTTGACGGAAAAGAACAAGTGACTGAAGAAATAGTCGAAGAACCAGAAGATGTTGAAATAACAGAAGAACAAATACCACGTGTGTCTATTACCGTAAAGGAGCTTAATAGGGGACCACAAGTTGGACCTGACAACGAAGATAAACCAGGCCCTGATTCGCCTGATGGTGCGAAAGAACAACCTTTGAGTTCATTTAAATACCATAAAGATGATGACAATGCTGGAAAAGATGAAAGCATGCATAATATTGTAAAAGACTTTGTCACGAAAGAACGTAATGAAGGATATGATGAGACAAATAAATATGAACCTAAGGAAGGCATTTCACATATGACGAGCGGCGAAGACAACTTTGTTCAAGATGCTTCTCCATCCTCAGCTATTCAGGCAGAACCATCTAAGATTGAATTTACTGATACTGCATCAAATATTCCAAACGTTACCAGACAGATAATCACTAGAAGGAAACGAATTATTAGGAACATTAAAATTATAGATGGCAAAGAACATGTCACCGAAGAAATTATAGATGAGCCAGATAATGTTGCTAGTTTAGAAGATGCTATACCAACGATATCTCACACTACTAATTTGGAACAAACAGAAAAAACAAAGCGTAAGCGTATAAGAGTGATTCGTCATACTCAAGTAATCGATGGGAAAGAGCATGTTACAGAGCAAACTATAGAAGAATCAGACGATGATGACAGTCCATCTCTAAAGAGTATTCCTCTTCTTTATGAATTAAAACAGTCTTCTATCTTGAACCTGCCTCAAGATAAAACACAAGACCCCCATTTAAGTCTAACCCAATCTACAAGTATAATCGAACTAAACGAACCAAATGAGTCAATACATATTGCTGGAACTGCGACTTTAACAAGTAATGTTGATGACAAGAGCAGAAACGTAAATGAATCCGGAGAAAACAAACACGAAGACATTTTAGTGGATGAGTCAAATAAAAATATAGAAATTATAAGTGGCTACGAAGCGAAGGATCATATATCACCTGTTTCTAACACACAGTTTGAACATTCAAATATAGACCTTAGTGGCACAAAGATTGTTACAGGTATTCATAAAGTCACGAAAACGATAACAAGAACAAGAAAACGTATTATTAAGCACGTGAAAATTGTTGATGGTAAAGAGCATATTACGGAGGAAGTCATCGAAGAACCAGAGGATGTTGAAGTTGTTGAAGAAAGTCCATCGACAACTGTTACCGAACAAATGTGTAAAAGAAAACGTTTAAAAATTATTCGACTAGTTGAAATAATAAATGGCAAAGAACACGTCTCTGAACAAGTGATTGAAGAATCGGAAGATGAAGATCCGAATGAAGATTCCATTCTGATATTAAAAAATGCTCCTTCTCCTAAAGAATATTTACTGGATACTGAAAAACAAATTTTACCATCAAGCAAAGTAGCTGAAGAGTGCAGTACCCTTACAAGTAACATGAATAGATGCAGACCGGATAAAAAGGTACAAAATATTATACAAGAGTTTATTGGAAAGGAAAACGAGCGGGAAAATAAAGATCAACCGATTGGCACAAGCAAAACTATTATAAATGAACCCAAAGAAGAAATGCCTGACAGTGCGGCTACTACTGATGCCGTCAAGAAAGTAATTTCTTGCGTAGATCAGGATCCTAGTCTTTTACCACCCCTGTTTAGTGGAGCAGAACACTCAAATATACAATTTACTGGTACAAACGTAGTGACTAACATACAAAAAGTTACAAGAAAATTAACTACTACTAAAAAACGTGTCATTAAGCACATACAAATTGTAGATGGCAAGGAACATGTCACAGAAGAAGTTGTTGAAGAACCAGATGTTGTTGAAATAGTCGAAGAAAATCCAATAACGTCTCTAACAACTACAGAGAAAAAACATAAAGTTAAGCGAATAAAGGTTTTACGCCAGGTGCATATAATTGACGGTAAAGAACATGTAACAGAACAAATTATAGAAGAGTCAGATGATGATGAATTTCCTCTTCAAGCTAACACAGAATATACTGAAGATTCTACATCCTTTAAAAAACCTTTAGTGACTGAAGATCAAGTTCCCAACATTCTTGACCCTCAAATACAATCTCCTTTAATTATAGAAAATACAACGAAAACGACAAAATCTTTTATTTCGCAAGTCAAAGTAATAGATGGGAAGGAGCAAGTAACAGAACAAGTTGTTGAAGAGCCCCATGATATTGAATTAACAACTTCTCCTGCAATCGTAGAAGAAACTGAATTAAATACAGGTCTTGTTAAAATCGCACATGAAGTTCAAATTGTTGATGGCAAGGAACATGTTACAGAAGAAGTTATAGAAAAATTGGATTCCGAGGAGATTCCCCATGACGAGGTAACATTATTACCAGAAAATATTCGTCAATATGTAAATAGACAGGATGTTTTAGAAGAACTCAAACCTGTTCTTAAAATAAGCCAGGATGATCTAACATATAAGGATGAAAGAAAAGTGAAATCCTATGATGAACGAAAAATAATTACCAAGGGTAATACCGATGATGAACCTAAAATAATTTCTGAAAGTGATGATAAAAAAGAAACTTTTGAAATTCCAAAAAGGCTCGAAGGTGATTTAATTGTACTAAATTCAACTGAAGAGCCTAGGTCACAAATTATGAAATCACCTACACTTTCTGTTGAATCTAATGGATCAATAATATCGAAGGACAGTATTCGTTCAACTGAAGTAATTAAACAAAATTTACAATCAGAAAGTGAAAACAGGTTAAATAAAGATGACGTTCTAAGTTTTCTTGAAAGTGAGAAGAATCACTCTCACATATTAGTTGTTAAAAAATCAAGTCAAGTAATATCCCAATCGACCATTCCGCCGTATGCATCACAAGAATCACGGCAAGAAAATACGGACCAGATGAATTTAATACCTCAGACAAATATTGAAGGACAACAATTGGAATCGCCTGATGATAATTTAGATGAAATAGTAAAACTGGAAGATATAGATCCAAATCCAGAGCTGCAGAAAATTATTAACATCAAGCAGATAGTCACACCACGTACGATACAACCAGAAACATCTGAAGGTACTTCAGAAAATCAAATACCAATATCTACAGATAATGAAATTTCAAAAACAAAAAGATTACCAAAAGATCTTGTATCAAAGTCTCAAGACGACATAAAAAGTGTAGATGAGTATTCAAATGTCTCTGAAGTAAGACGTATCAAATCAGAAATAGATACTAATCAGATTAAATCTGTATCTATTGATGCAGACGCAGAACAAATAGAAACAATAGATTCAAACTCTTCTATTAATAAAAAACGAAACATATTGCCAACAGAAGAAAAATTACAATACGAATCTACAACACAACTAAGTCCAAAACATGATCTACAAGCATTCATAGAAGCCGAAAAAAATGATACTGATATTCGACATCCTAGTGCACCGCTCGTCGATGAAGATAATAAAATTCTTGACTCCCAACTAACAACTCGTACTGTTGATATTTCAATGTCTCTTTCAGAAACAGGTGGAGATTATATTTTCGAACCTAAAGTGAAGGTAGACCTGAAAATTGAAAATATTGGTGATAACAGGCCTTCTGTAGTTAGGAGAGATATAAATGTAGAATTACCTGTAAAAATAACGGAAAATCAAACTGTTGTAGACGACATTAAAAAAGAGATTACACAAGACGATGTATCAGATGATTCTTCTCCTAAGAAAACAAAAAAAAGAAAAAAACACAAACGCCCATCGGATAATAGTCAAAGTAGTATCGTGGAGCCGAATATACATTCAACAGCTGATAGCAGTATTATTGAATCTGAAAGTTCGTCTCTGAAAGATTATGTAGAAATACAAACTCTAACTCCTGATGATTCACCAGTACCCATAGGTGACATCTTGGTGAAATCATCTAGTCCGTTAATTGTAGATGAAGATTCACTTTCTTTTGAATGTAAACCTTTTGTAGCAGAAAAAGGATATGAACCAGAGGATACATCTTTAGATGCTGAGCCGCTACCTGTTGATAAGAAAAGTAAACTCAAAAAACGTAAGCCTCGTGAAGTAAGTGAACCTACCACATATCCTAAACCGACAACATCTGAAGATGACGTGAGTAAATCGTCGATTGAAGGAAAACAACTAGCATCTCACGAGAAGAAACCAAAAAAGGGTAAAAAGAAACATTGTACTGAAGAAGCAACCAAAAAAGAAGAAATTGGCACTGAAAATATTACTTCCTCTAAAGATGAGTCGTATCACACAATAAGTGGTACATCAGATGTAAATACTGTGAAAATTGTGGAAGAATGTGTTAATAGTAGCCCAGAAAATGTGAAGGAAACTGTTACAACAACTGTAACTTTCGCTATTCCTGTGTTGGAAGAAACAGAAACACATGAACTTTCTATTCAGACCTCTCCAGATTTCGTTACACCTAAAAGTGAAGACAAGATTACATTAGTACAGGCAGAAACTGTAGAATCAGAATTGCAAACCTCTCCAACGCCTATGAAAGAAAGTTTAAGTCAAACATCTCCTGTAGACGACAAGGATATTTATACACAAACACCTGAGGATCAAACGATTATGCCAAATATTGAAAAATCTAATTCTGAAGTGCAAACTAGTAGAACTCAAACACCTGAACCGGTAATTAAAACAGAAGCGATGACGCAAATTGTATCAAAGGAAATAATTCCTCATGACGACAAGTTTTCTCAAACTCTTGCACCAGTTACTGAAGACCTTAGATCTGATGTTAGAGAAACGCAAACATCACCGCCTTCAGAAGTACAGCAATATGAAAAGAGCACTGAAATTATTATACTAACTTCAGATGCTAATATAGCGACGGAAAAATGTGAAAATGTTGATCAAGAAACTGCAACCTCACCTTGTAAAGAAAAAGAAATAATGGAAATAAGCATCCAAACGCATGATATACCTCTAGTGAGTACTTATACCCAGTCAGATATATCTGAAGAAAGGAAGGTTCCACCAAGTACGTTGACTTCGCTTGTCCAAGAATTTGTCACTACTGAAAGCTCTCAGCAAACATCACCTATACATGAATTGCCGAAAGTAGAAATTGTAAGTACGTTACGGCACGATGATGAGATGATCGATAAAGAACAACAGACGTCGCCAAGAAGCGAAAGCTCTGAATATTCAAAAGTGAAAATTAAAAATGATATTACGTTGGTAGATAGCACGCAACAAACTACACCACGCTCACAACCAGAAACTGTATCTACTTATGAAATTACAAATACACTAAAATTAACAGATCGAATTCAGCAGACTTCGCCTCGTGAGTTCTCTGAAGATACAACATCAACATCAACGGACGAACCATATGAAGTACAACTACGCGCGCAAATTTCGATTCCTCAAGCATCACATGAATTTATAGAAAATGAAACTCAACATGAAGAAGTTCCTGAATCTATTCTAGGTGACACATATAAGCAAAAAAGAAAAAAACAAAAAAGGAGAAACGAATCGCCTCTTCCATCACCTGGAAGCCTTTCAGATCCTATAAATACTGAGCTTTCACTTTCAGTGTCTCCAACAAGTGATGATTTGTCTAGTAAAGATATTTCCTCCATAGATGAAGGTATTGCTCAGCTTGCTAGCCCTATTTTGCCTGTTCCACAAGATAAAAATATACCATTGGCAAAGCTTTCATATTCAGATGTAGTTCAGAGATCGAAATCAAAATCGCCTTCGCCAAGTAAAATGATAATATCACCTAGAACTGGTAAAGCTAGGCTACTCAATACATTAGAAAAGCGAGCGAAGTCTATAATGGAACCAAATAGTATTTATGAAGATTCTATGACGGTCGTCTTGTTGGAACCATCAGTAGAGAAATCATATGAAGTTGTTATTAACAGAGAACTAGATGAGGTGAAAAATGCACTCAGATCTAATGATTCTAGCAAGGTGGAATCGAGTGTCATTATTGTCATCGAAACTATTTCCATATGGTTAGAAGAGATTCAATACAAAATACGAACAAATATTTTGTCGGGTGCTCAATCGCCGGATGAAGCAGAAAGATTAAAATCCTTGGAAGGCTATATAAAAAGTCTTAAAGAGATAATAACTGTTACAGAAATTCATGAGGAAATGATAATTTTAATCGAAACACTAACACGCCAGATCCAGGCTGTATATAAACTTAATGACCAAAGTAATGTGAAATCACAAGAGATAGAAAGTATCTGGACCAAATTTTTAGCTGACTTAGACAAGTTGCATAATTCTGTAGATAAAGTTAGATTGTCACTCGAGGATTTAATATTAACAGAAACTACAACTCAACAAAAATTAGACAACTTAGATAAGATCGAAACTGAAAACGTTGAAAATACAGTTGTTCTAAGGAAGATGTTTAATTTCTATAGAAATATCATTAAAACTAACCCAAAACAAGAGTGTCCATCGCTATTATATTCATGTGATGATAATACTAGACAAATTGAAAACTCGATTAATACTGAAAGAGATAGACTCTTACAATTAGCATCTTTGGCGGAAGAATATGAACAAACTTTACAAGATTTTGGTCAAATTACTGATGTAGCTGAAGCACTTTTGGATGGCAAAATCATAATATCAAACTTAGATCATCTTCATGAAGAAATTCAAAAACATAGAAAATTTTTCGTTAACCTCAGCCATTGTCGAGCTATATTGGAGTCTTTAGAAAACAATCTTGATAATGAAACTCGCGCTAAATATTCCTCTTTGCATCATTCTCTTCATGATAGAGCAACATCAATAATAGACAGAGCTGCCGGCAGGGCACAGCAAATGACTTTGGCGGCATCGAGGTGGAGAATTTTAGAACAAGGTATGAAAGAGGAACATCAATGGTTAAGAGTTGCGCAACAAAGAATTCCTGACGTTACCAATGTCACATCTATGGATTATGAACAGTATATAAATTTATATCAATCAATAAGTCTTGATGTGTCCCAGCATTATGCGAAAATGTTACGGCTCATCTCTATAACAGAAGGTATTCAAGGACTAATAACTTGTTCAGGTTTAGAGACGGAATGTACTTTAGCGTTGGATACTTTACTTAAACTCCAAGAAGAAATCGATTCAAGTCTAACAAGACTGATCGCATTTAAAGAAAATTGGTCGACATACGATCATCTTATAGATAGAATCGAGGGTTGGATGAAATTGGGCAACAGGGAATTAGAGAATATATCTCCTCAAAATATCACAACCACCGCCAATTTACGTCGATTTTGGGAATTGAAAGCTCAGCATGAGGTTCATAATAACTTAAAAACTGACTCGGGTGTGCAATTTGACAAAGCTTTAGAAATATTACCTATATCTGATGAAATGGTGCAACGACAATTCTTTTCTAATATCGAAGACAAATGGAGATCTTTGTCGCAACGTATGGGTAATTTACATGCAGCTGCTATTCAAAACATCTCCGATCGGGATGTGTCCACTAGTGAAAAATTACACATACTAGAAGATGAAATAAGAGAGCTTCGAGCCGTTTTGGATAGCCTCAAAGGAGTAATTAAGAGCGACGACGAGCTAAATCTGTACATAGAAAGGCTTCAAGTGATGACTGGCCGTATCGATAGGATACAAAACGAGCTGGGAAGATTGAGTCTGTTGCCGACAGCGGAGTCCGATCGTCTGGGTGCGCTTCTGACTCAATCTGGAATGTTGAACGATCAATTTAATGAAGAACTAGAAAGGAGTTTATTACTTAAAGAAAAAATCATGCAAGTGCAAGCAGGCATAGCCAGATGCCAAAAGAGCCAACGACGAGCAAAGTTAACTTTGGAAGAATGTGAAGCGGCAGAGCGCCTTGGAAGCGACGTCGTAGAGCGCGCTTCACAGACATGCGACAAGCTTGTTGAAGATTTGTCCTTACAATGGAAAGACATCCTTGTTCTGAGGCAAGCTCTTCATACACTGCCAACAAGCCTCCGCGTTAGTGTGTCTCCACTGAGTGTCGAAAGAGATATTTCAGCTTTACAGGTAGTTATTTACTTATACAGTTTTGCAGTTTAGCTTCTTGTTTTCCCCTTAGGTATTATAAAAAAATCTGCAAAAATAACTCGTTCACGTTGCATATGAGGTTTAGGGGGGTTCTGGTATCTTCTTGGAGACTTAGCGAAGGAGGACGCTGTGTCCATATAAATTCTGATCTTAGGTGTCAATATTCACTTACTAATGACTCAAGGAGTGTAATTTTTTCCCTAATTGCATTACAGTAAGTTATTAATTGTGGACTATTTCGCAGGAAACTCATTCGGAACTGGAAACGGCGTGTAACGATCTAAGTGTGCGCCTGCGCGCTAGACTGCAGCTCTGGAGGAGGTTCGAACGGCAGTTGGAGCTGGTGCAGGGAGCTGTGAGAGAAGCAGACTACATGGTTGAACTTCTTACCGTTCAGGGCCAGGTCGATTACGACCGGCTGTTGAAAGCAACTGAAAAACTAGAGGTCAGTGTTATTTATTACAAACAATGTTATTACTTTGAAATTATAACATTTTACCCACTTCGAATAAATCACATAATTGGTGTCAGAAGTTTACGCAAATGTTACTCATTACATAGAAACTGTTTTTAAAACTAAAAACTGTTATTATTTAACTTACCCGGTGTTTCAGAAGCTTTACAGCAACCATGATCACTATGTGACAGTTTTTTATATGTCGCAATTCATTAAAAGTACCCGAAGAATCATAATGAGTTCCGATTAACTCAAATAATTTGTTTTGATTATGTTTACTACTGGTTCCCAAGCATAGGGAAGAGCTCCCTAGGTCCGGTTGCCGCCTTCATGAAATAAAATTAATATAATATTTATTCGAGTCTAGCAGCGCCCCGCGGTTTCACTCGAGTGACTTATATATGTGTCATAGCGTCACGGTATAACCATTCCTCGATATGGACAATTCAACACAAACATGTTATTTCAATTCATGTCAGTAGTTCCTGAGATTCGCGTGTTCAAATAAACAAAACTTTCATCTTTATATTATTAGTATAGATAAAATATATTCCACATTTAAATTTGAAATATTACATGAAGACGCTGAGCGAGTCGCTGACGCGACGCAATGGTGAGCTGGTGGGGTCGCTGCGGTCGGCAGCGGAGCCGCTGCGTGCCAGCTGTGATACTGCAGTGGCGGCGCGCCTGCAGAGAGAGCTCGATGACGCCGCAGCCACTTACGAACACACGTGCGCCAACCTCACGCAGCTATGCGACAAGTGAGTGTACACATTCTCTAGACAGTTATTGCTGCTAACTCGTATAGATATGACCGGGTTAGTGCATATCTCTGATGTTAACGTCGTATATATGGTCCATACTTTGTCTGTCGTCCTACCAGAATGTTCAACAACACCTTTACAATTAAAATCAGTCTTTGCAAATAAAAAAATGAAATTTGTAATTATATCTATTTGGTTGTCTGTTGAATAAGATACCAAAAGGCAGTGGGACTGTGGAAGAGATACCGCGACGCGTCCGCAGTGGTGCGCGCGTTCGCGGAGCAACAGGAGGGCAGTCTGCACGCGCTGCGACCCGACGACGCCCCCGCTACCGCTGAGGTAAGTCGCATTTATGTACATTCATCACTATAACTGGATAGCTGAAAAATTTCAAAAATATCAGTGTCTCCGCACTGTACTCCGCAAGATTTTTTCATTGAACACCAGTTCAATGAAAGAATCGAATGTCTATCAGACGACAATGGCCGTGTCAGATGATGGTGTATATTTTAGGTTTCAAATAATTCCGAATAGTATGATATCCAGATGACTTTTTCTAGTATCCATCATATTGGATTAAAAATTCTGCGGTTTTATATTATAGTTTCTATTTTTTTATATTCCTTTACTTTACATTGAAGTAATCGCCTTGAACGACAGGAGTTGTTTTAGTTGTGACTGTGTCGTACGCAATATTTCTCAAAATGTTAATACACTTTTAATACTTAAATGTCTTTTACGTTTTAATAAATTTGTAAAAGGAATATTACGATCTATTATTTCAATAATTAATTATCATAAGATATGAATATAAACTAATAATTTAGTTTCAAATCTCGCAAATTAAAAAAAACATTTATCTTATTTATTTATGTACAGAACGCAAAGGTCATTAAGATAAACTTAAGCTATTGGTAATGCTTGAATAAACAAGTAAATGTTTTATTTATTCAAATACGATAAGTAAAACTGTGTAAACATAATTATTCGATAAAAAAGGTTTTATATTTTGCATAGAGACGTCTTGGCGTTGTTATCGAATATTAGTCTAAACGAGGACGCAAATTTAACGCGTGTACAGATAAATTTCCGGCTTGGAACAGCTACCTATTCTCGCTTGGTATTAAAAAAAAGAAAGAGGCTTTTATACTTGTTCCTTGGAGTTGTCTAAGGTTTAATTTTATGGTGGTCATGAAGCATGGCTGCTTAGGATTAACCATAACGTTCCGTAAAAATCTAAATTGTACGCAATTTCATCGTAATTATCGATCCAACCATTACAATATTCTACTTTCGAAGCCTCAATATTTTCTTTCCGACTTATTAAATAATCGGTTTAATGAAGGAAGTAGATAGAAGACTAGATCTAGACCCTAGATCGATACTTAGACATTAGATGTTAGGGCTAACGATTATAATGATGACATAGGAAATAAAAAGTCTAGCAGGTGCAAGTTTTACCGTACCATAACCTATAAAAAAACGCCAAAAAAGTTTATTGTATGGGAGCCCTTAAACAAATTATTTATTTTATTTTTTATATATGTTGTTATGGCGGCAACAGAGGATACATCATCTGTGATAATTTCATCTGTCTAGCTGCTACTATCACGGTTCATAAGATACAGCCAGGCAAATGGATAGCGGAGTCATAGTAATAGGATCACGTTTTTATCCTTTGTGTACGGAATCCTAAAAAGAAACGTTTCATGCCTCCAATCTCTATAACTTTAACGTTGTACCTTCAAAAGAAGTTCCACACGTAAAATCGTGATACAAGCTCATAATATCCTTAATTTACACATCCTTACCACATGTTTGCATTAAATATATTCTATTCATACCTGCAAAAATGTACCATCTACGTGCCCACCAGAACGGATGTCATCGCAATAGTGTGCGCTCCACGGAACTGAATTCGGCAAGTGTCTTGAAAATATTCGAGAATAACATTTCCTTATTATAATAACACCTACATTATAATATTAGGACTTTAATGATGTGTTAATGAAATGAAATGTTACACGTCATAATAACATTAAGAATTATGTAATGTTCCCAAGGGGTGGAGCCCTTGCTCGCAACAAATTGTCCATCCATCCATCGGGCGATGCATTCACAGATAAATTGAAGAATCATCATCGCATAAATCTATATCGTTCCTAAACCAACTTTCAAACAATAAGTTTTTTCATAAATTTCAATTTAGGATATTACTGATAATAATTGTTAATTGAAACTGTACTGTACTGTACTTCAAAATTAATTAAAATAAATAGTAAGGAAATACCACGAGCCATATTTCCTTACTGTAATGTGCAATACATTAAAGGAAGGAAATATAATTCTCTATGTCTTGAGTTAATGGTAAATAATATTGTGTGTGGTTTGACCACGACTGTGGAATGTATTTACAAGCAGGTATAATAGATGACAGCGTTTCTATAAATAGTGATCATATTTATTTCCTACTTATCTTTCAATGCGTATTGAGAAAACAAAAGCAGAAATTGCTACCAGAAATTTGAGAGCCTAACCGATGCGGGTCTCCAGGCTGTATGTCCCTTAGCGATTAGGTCATTCAAAACTTTAATGGTACGCAGCAACGCAGTACTCCTTTACTTCCTTGTAACATGGGTAAAATGTTCATCCCTGGACGAGACGGTCTAACCTTGATACCTATGTCTTTGTATTACCAAATCGTAGATAAAATAGGGACAGTATTGAATCTATAGGGATTCCGAGTAAACTAGTTCAAGTATTTTAATTTCTTTGAATTATATAAAGTCAACCATAGTAACTTTGCTAGTCCAATGAAATTTTATGGCATATGCAGTAGCATCAACAGCAGTTACGGTCCCTCCGAAAAAAAAGCAAGTAGCATTTAATTTAGCACATAAACTGGTTCCGCCGTTTTCTTTTGTACCTTATTCCAGAATATTGTACAAAAGAAAACAGCGGAACCAGTTTATGTGCTAAAATTAAATGCTAACTCGATAACACATAAAATTAAACAAGTAGCTCCTGAGAATAGCGCGTTCGACTAAAGATAGTAAATACGCAGTTTTATAATGTTAGCATAGCCATCCTTGCTCGATGTCACTTTACAAATATGATCGACTGGGACTATTCACCGTAACACTCAGCACGTCCGTGATATCGTTGAACTTTACACAACGGAACTGAATCAGTGCGCACAAAATACGCATAGAACATAATACCAACAGAAAAAAATACGCATAAATTGTTTGAATCTAATCTAAATGTTTCCTAGACGAGTTAGGCACACCCCATTATAGAATAAACTACAAATTCAATGAATTGACTGACTGAAAAAATGAACTAAGTTTCATGAACAACCCGTGCCCATAACACATGTTCATAAGGAAATCACCGATGTAAAGGGTTATGATAACTTAGGTAATTGTTCTTATTAAATGTTAGACAAAACAATTCCCGTGTAAATTTCTATGGGATTCTTTTTAATATATATTCTTATTGTATCAACATTACCAACGCTTTAGTCATTATAAAAAATAGTCGGTGATGAACTTAAACAAAATTGCATGTAATTAATTATATGATAACACGATAACGATAGAACCATATACTACGGTGTACGAGCAGTATTCAGTAAAACGATGGACGTCCGACCGGTGGGACGTCCATAGCGTGCGAAAAAAACGAAAGAATTTACCGCGAAAAACGAACACGAAAGATATCTCGATTAGAAATAAAATTTTAGGCGGCCCTTAAAACGAAATGTCATATTTTCGCGCCATTTATCAAGGTCAAGGGTGACATATGGCCGTCGAAGATTTATTCTTATGTCCACGTATGATTTTATTTTTATTCATAATCATATGATATTATAATTATTTTAGTTTAATTCCGAAATAATCTCCGCATTTAATTTATAAAACAGGCCCGTTCCGTATTTTAATACATTTGGACATTTATTCGTGTCATGCATTTAATGTGTGCCAGTGTTCGCACGTATATTTAACAAAACAATGTGTTTATTGTTTAAATAATTCTTATCGTTTTTTTTATTTCAATAGGTATTACTTATCAACATAAACTTAATACTTGGTACACATTGTCAAGTTATGCGAATAATAGTTTTGTATATAATATTATATCAAAGTGATTCCTCAATCTTGTTTGAGGAATTTATATTGAAAATCCTCACATCTCTAGCTCTAAATATTTTCAGTTTAGATTCCAATAGCAACATATTTTTGAAACGTTTCGTTAAGTTTTTTTGTAAGAAACTTAGTATAATCTACAGAGTATTCGAATGTTGTAGCCATTGAAAATGATAAATGGAATACTGGCCATATACCATTAAAATATTAACACTAGTACATTTTATTTCATGGTTGCACTGACGACCATACGTGTCCATGAATTAATGTGCAAAGTTCTAAATTTGAAATAGGTATCTATTCAAATTTTCGTGCGGGACAATCGGAAACGCCGATGTGTCGCAACTCCAACTACCCTGACGAAGCCACTGTGTAAACTTACTTATTTTTAATTAAAACGTGGGTAGGTTTATAATCCTTATGAATAAATTATATGCTTTAAATATATGAGTTGTGCGATTCTTAAATATACGAGTTCTATATCTTTAGTATGTGTATTAATAGTGAGGTGTAGTGATTGGATTTTGTTTAATTTAAAAATGTGTCACTCATTTAGTGTGTGATTTACATATCAGAATGTCACTAGAAGAGGTGAGTGATCAGTTTTTCTAAATATAAACCTTATATCGATGTATTAAAGTTAATAACGGATAGCCTCGAAAAGTAGGTTACTAGGTATAAACAAGATTAGGGCAAGAGATAAAAAGATTTCCTTCGAAATGTGTCTCTGTATCTTTAGAAATTACAGAACACGTACATAAAGAGACAATTTGTTTACAAACACACCTTTTTTATCATCACTTGTGAATGATGGCATTTAATCATTACAAAATTTAATTTAATAAAATATTAAATAAACCGCTACAAAATCCGTAAAAGTAGTTTTATTGTAATGAGTAATATTCGCGTAAACTGAATGCTTTTAATAATATTTAATTGATAGGTATAAGTTAAGCTCACGAGTAAATAACTTTTATTCTATTTTTAAATTTAATTTTTATTCTATTTTTGAATTGTTTAGTTGTCATTTAGTTTTATTGGCAAGTCCCTTGTAAGCCAT
Source organism: Eumaeus atala (assembly GCA_017140195.1). Classification (NCBI taxonomy): domain Eukaryota; kingdom Metazoa; phylum Arthropoda; class Insecta; order Lepidoptera; family Lycaenidae; genus Eumaeus; species Eumaeus atala. Next base: position 1,133,260 of record JAFELO010000179.1, on the reverse strand, counting down.
TATATTATTAAAACCGGTAAAGCCATTATTTATTCAATATATTTTCGGCCTACCAGGAAGTGCGAGTTATGGTTCATAGATGTAAATTTATTACAAACAATACCTTCGTATCTAATGCGGTATAATATACCTACTTTATAGTATAAATATTGTAACAGAAAAGAAAAATGTTTATTTGAAAACAATATTTATTATTTTTCAATTATATTTGTGTGTTAGCTATATACAAACATAAAACATATATGTTACACAAATATGAAACAATTACGGATATGGAAAACTTATACGAAGTGGTCTCCATTGGCTACAATTCAGTGCTTTAAAAGATGAGGCCAGTTATCAATAGAAGCACGCACTCTTTCCAAGGGGAAATTCTTCGTATGGATTGTTTTAGGGACTCCAAATATTCATGGCTTTTGGATAGGATTTCTTCGAATACTACTACTAATACAACTTTGACCATCTTTTTCTTATGAACACTACCTGGAGGGCAAGATCTTTCTCTGTCACAAACAGAGAAAATCTCATTGTATCTATTAATGACCCGGTACACAAACATTTGACTAATACCAAGTGTGTGGAGAGTTTTAAAAATTGCATTTGCCTCTACCTATTTTGTGTAATGCAATTAGTGATTATGTCCTCTTTATCACTTCACTCTATTGTAACATCGCAAAATGTTGTACAATGTATACGCTTCAAAATGTGAAAACACAATGAACAATCGTATAGAAGTGACAGATTCCAAATTCCAATGTAATATTTTTATTTTTTTACTGTAACAGTATTTATGGCCAAACTAATTATAAGTTTACTTAAGCGTATGCATCTATATCATTTCTTAATTCGTGTCAAAGCTAGATTTAAAGTGAAATGCGTGGGTTAATGAAATATTTGGGGTCGTACTTTGTGATGCATTTGTTTTTGTACAGAAGAATCTCAGAGTATAAACTTAACAGATTCCTACCTGGGCGGATTTCGAACACGCAATCTTTTGCTTAACTAGCTGAATATACCGCCACGTTATCAACTGAACCAATCGGCCGTCATTTTAACGACACCTCAATCGCTAAAACCTGCTGACGACCACTGAAAAACAACATCACCTGGTTCTGATGCTACCGTTTAATTTTAACTACTACTAACTAGCAATTAACAGGTTACTTAAATCCAATTGATGTAATCATATTTTAAAACAATTTCTGATCGTATAATATAAGCTGAAAATAAATTTTATATTATTTTGTATTAAATTTCAATTGTTGCAAACGTACTTGAAAACGCTTTAAAGACGTTCTGTTCCCAACGTGGTAGCTGTGTGAAACGAAACGCTAATTGTGTGAACACAAGTTTGTTTGCTATTAGATGCTCGCTAACTTACCAAGGACGGCTTTCCTTTACGAAATGTTACCGACGGAAACAAAGAACGTTTAGAAATGCCCACGAATGCAGTTCACAGAGTTATATAACCGTTGATACACTTCATATTATGCCTTATACATTATGAAGACAATTAAACATTTCGTCGCTTAATGTCTTTTTTATAGTATAAGAGGTCAAACGAGCAAGAGTCTTTTGATTACTATAGACGCATACGCCTTTTGATTGCTATAGATGCATACGCCTTTTGATTGCTATATACTTCCGCATAATTGTTATGCAGACAAGCTGGCCCACTTCCGCCAACACCGAAAGCTGGTTTGCGAGCTACCGGTGGCGGTAGGAATGGGACAGGGGGGGGGGAGGCAGATCGTAAAAAGAAAGAATAACAGTCACTAATGAGCAAGAGGTGCCTCCCAAGCCATTCCAATTCGGCTACAGTACAGCGTGGGCACTACCTGTGTGTCTTATATTGCCAATTCAGAGGGTAAGAGGGGGTAATTTAACTTATAAATATTACCTATGTATCAATATTACCAGTGTCTGTATTGAGGTCTTGACAATATGCAAATTGCTCATTGGTTAGTAATGACTTAGATGATAAAGTTTCACTTAACTTTCTGGTGTCCCATTTACAAAGAGTTCTTGACATCGTTTTTTTTTTCTGATAACTGTGTGAATATAAATTATAATGAATATTTTGTAATGGCCGCCAATGAACTGAACTTCTCTGCCTTTGAATTCGTAACGTAGTCATAAGGCAGAGAACTAAAGCATCCGATATCACGCGACGAATAAGCTCGCTGAAGTGGCAATGGGCTGGTCACACACTCAGAAGAAACGATGGTAGATGGGACAGTAAGGTGCTGGTGTGGAGGCCGCGTTTGGAGAACGAAGTATTGGTCGACCGTACACCAGGTGGGCAGACGATCTCTGTGCAGTGGCCGGTTCGCGATGAATGTTTAGCTGAAGATCGGTCGTCTTGGCGTTCATTGATTTAACATCCAGCAGTGGACCGATATGGGCTGATAATGATGATGATGAATGGCCGGCAAAAAATGGGCGCTTTGTCTATGCTAACTTATTAAGAGATTCCATAGATAGTAGCCTTTTTATTGTTACTGGGGTTTGTTGATTGTTACTCTACCTTTAACTGTAAAACTTTCTTAACTGTTACACATTCAATCTGTTACAGAATCATTCTTGTAACACTTGTATCGCTTCTATGTATACCCTTTTTAAACCTGTTTCTATAGGTTTGTATTTGTGTGTATTTAATTGGCTGTCGCAGGTTCTTTGTACAAATGTAAAGAGATATCTATAGAGGCAAAGCGTATTTTATGCCAATCTTAACTTTATTGGCTGTAAAAATTATTAACACTTATAAACAGATAATTTTTAAAACAGATTCAAATTGTTAAACTTTATTTCTGTTTCTGTTTTATATTGATAAAACAGAAATTAAAAAACAGCTTCATGCTGTTATTACTAAAATACCAGCCTACTGTTAACACTGCAAAGGATAAAAGTACATTAAAATAAGTGTAGAGTGCATGTATCCAACCAAAAAGAAAGTAATAAAAATAGCAACATTGCTCAAAGCCAAATATTGTTTTCGTATAAAGGTACGTTGTGCCTTCATGTTGAAATAACAAGCAAATACATTACCGGAGCAATTTAAATGAGTTAACATTTGGTCAAACGTGAGCTAGTGGTACAGCGGGTGCATATCACACGCCATGTCCTGTCATTCTTCAATCTACTAAGTGAAGGTGGGAATAGTTTTAATTGCGGCCTAAGGCGTGCCCTTGGGGCAACACCGACACTCAAAGCTTCGCCCCCGCAATCGATACTGGGGTGTGGTGATATACACAGACGTTTCAACCACCTGGGATTTTGGGCACTAAATCGCGATATACCAGAATGGGTGGCAAAACTTTTGGAGGTCATATGACACAAACTGTTAGGAGCCCCAGTTTGTAGTGGAATAATCAACTAAACTGTGGAAACAAGGAAGACTTAATAAATTGCGTCATATATCTCCCAATAATGAGCTTGTAAATGTGGAACAAAGAAAATACCTCAAAATTAATAAAATACTTCGAATGTATTATTTATTAGCCGATTCATTCAATGAACCACAATGAACTACACAATTCGTATGCAAATTAGAGAGTTCCGCGATTTCCTCATGAATTCCATTATGAGACCTTGACCAAACTTCCAAAAGTAGAGGAACGCCTAAAGGAAATATAAAATAATACAATTAACGTGACTACTTGTTCCTTTACGAAGTCTTAAGCGTTGAGCGGATGTAATGGACTAGCGGTCAGCCACACAGACACACCCCAGTTTGATGCGTATGTCTTAGCCACGCCCTAGACTACACCGCACCACACTTTTGCTTCAGCATTCAGTTAAATTGATACCTTAACATATGACACGAGTAACATTATATGAGGCTGCAATGCTAAAAATAGATGGATCGACCACGCGTATTCAATATCAGTGGTATTATTCATTCACGAAATCATTGCAATGTTCTGTTCGATTTCAGTGCGTTGTTTTTATGTCAGTAATAATAGTTTCATGTTTGATTTATACTTTAAAATTTTCACGTGCGTAATCGAAATTCTGACAAAAACCGCATGTAGGTATGTCTGATAGGATGAGTGTTCTGTGTCATTTTATTTATTTAATGACAAAAATTTAAATAAACACTTATAGCTTTAAACTCCTATATTCGCATATATATTGTCCCTCTCAGATCACTTTGAAATTTGATCTAGAAATTAAAAAAATCTTTCTAGTTACTATAAATAATTGCCTATGAAGGAACTTAAACTCTATTGACTTAAATGAAAGACGAATGAGAAAGTATTTTATAGAATAAAGTATAAACTTTAAGTGTTGTTAAATATCAGTTTATATTATTATTTATATTACAAATAAAATAATGTGCTTCTCATTGCCTTATATAACGTAATTTAATATCAGTTTATATTTAACTAGCATTACTTACATTAATAGTTCATGAGATTAGCTCGTTCAAACAAAAACAAACTCACCAACCAACATTATATTATTAGCACAGATATATTGGTTTAATTCAATAAAATCGAAATTAATTTGTTTAGGTTTTTATTTTTAAAGTAGTGTTGAACATTTCCAATTAATTAAAATAATTAAAAAAAAAATACTTTTTATGATGTTCCCCCCTAATTCTTCGAACTTATTTGGGCATAGTTTTTTCAGTTCTCCGTATTCTACAATCGACGCCATTTTTGTTGTCATGTCAAGCAACGCCGCGAGTGTAAGGGTCAATTCATACTAGCGTAGAGTCGAAGCGCATCGAAGCGTCAATCCGAAACTTAATATAGCAAATTCACCCTTATTTCCACAATGTAATGCACATATCTTTTCCAAGGAAAAAGAAAGACGCGCGAAGTCACGCGCATTCGAGGGAATTAGCGCGCCTGCGCGCGAGCAACTCGGATTGGTGCGCGCGCATTCGCGCGAAGCCAAGCGGCTATTAGGCGAACTACGCGCCGTCTGGTCAGTCGGCAATCGGAATCGGACGGAAACTGTCTTGTGTCGAAGTGAATCACAATGGAAAACGACGAGAAATTAATTTATTTGGTCAAAAAATACGAGTTTTAACAACGAGATTCAACTGGCAACTGGTGTCCATCACTAATGCCACGAAAAAGCGCGCATTCTCACGCTAATTCACGCGAATACGCGCGCATTCGTGCGACTTCACTTTGATTGTGAGGAATTTGATGCTTCGATGCGCTTCGACTCTGCGCTAGTATGAATTGACCTTATGTCTATTGTCTCGAGTGTATGCTAGCTTCATTGAATACCTTCGAGCGCAATTTCACTTATCGCATTCAATGTGGCTAATCTTTGGCCCACCACAAAATAAAACAGCCCTGTTTTTGTAAATGGCTAGCCGTAATGCAATACAGCAATTTAGACAATCCGAGATATATGTTAATTTTGTTACAAATTGCTTTGCATTTGTTAATACGATTTGCATAAAATTTGTTTATGATCAAAAGTAGGCCGACTTATTTTGTATAACGAAGCAAATTCTGGATAAATAGCTAACCTACTGGCTGATTATGCGTATTTGTAACATGCTCGGCCGATACTTTGCTAACGAATATTAAGTGCATTTCATTGTTTGCCAAGCAGGTTAACAAAAAAACTACTTCTTTTAGACTAACAGCGGCCAGCGTTTTCACTCACGCAACTCCATTCCTATAAAGCTCATCTTACAATTGAACATTAAAAGCTTTTATGGCATAATTTATTCATCTCTCAAAGGTACTTTAGCTTTCACTTGGCGGCGAAAGTTGAAAGTGTTTGAGTGATGTCCTGACGACTTTACTTATTGTTTTGGACTCGGTGTCTGGACATTTGAGCGGCACACAGAATTTATAATGTTTAATTTGAGCCAAGTGTCAATTTTTTCAACCGGCTTCATTTATCCAAAAAGCCAAACTTAAGTGAATACAAGCATTTGGTTTGCGGGCTTGGACTTCGGTTATAAAGCATCATTCGTAGTATCGAAACTCAATTTCTAACTTTATGTATGTACTGTGCATCATTGCAGTAAAGTTATGAAATTTATTGTATATGTTGAAATTTATTTGTTGACCATTAATTAAACTTGAATTTTCTAACTAGATCGAACTTCTTTATATTCATAACTAATAAGCTTTACCAGGTTTGAGCATTTCAGATCGTTGCTTGTTCGAATCGATGGAATACGTTTCTAATATCCAAAGTATTACAAAACACTAATCAAAATATACCTACTACCTATTTACAGATAACTTATTAAAAGCGTTTTAAAGATATAGTAATTGATTAATGGATTCGTTAATTTTAATGTACATCGTTCAAATCAATATCCGTTTGAGCAGTAGCAGATGTGTTTGGTGTAATGTGTGTGCAGTGAACTGTACAAATACAATATCTTTATAATGTAAATGAATGGTTTGTATCTAAAAATATATGATTTGTAATAGAAGATATAAATAAATATCTATTAATTAAAGAAAATTATTTTGTGATATTGTAACTCTTAAGACGATATCCGTGCAGTAGCCGGTCCGGGATGGATGCGAGTAGCAGGAGATCGGTCGTCTTGGCGTTCATTGAAAGAACCCTATGTCCAGCAGTGGATCAATAAGGGCCGATAATGATGAACTCTAACAATTTTAGAATTATTGTAAGAGTAGCCCGTGCTTGCTTCGCACAATAGGTACAAGTATTCTACTAGTGATATCTCATACTAGTAGAATTGCCTTGCATCGATAAGGATATATCCAGTTCTTGAATATCTTTGTTCAGTAACATGATGAGTAACATTTTAAGATACGGCTCTGAGAACTACGGAAATGACAAATAATTTAATTATCAGGACGGTTGACGTTCAACATTAAATTAGTAGCTGTTAAATGAAAACAGATTAATACGACAACCGTAAGCTGTTGTACAACCAAACCCCTTGGACTTGCTCCTACCATATCCATATCACATTACAAGGAAGTGTTACACAATAGTTTATGTTTACGGCATGTCGTATCTAATGATAAAAACAAAATAAAAATTGCCATTCCTCAAGGACAATGTTTATTGATAACAAATGTTATCTTATTTCCTTTATACATCACGTGGACTGAAATATATGTGTATTATGTATAACTATTATGCGATACGTATATAACGGACTATAATATAAAAAATCGTCCATATACGGTACACTCTACTGTCTCTCTACTCTCATAGATATCATTATTAGAACAAGCTTCTATGTAAAGAAGAAAATTCGTCGGTGATTGTTGAAAGTGATTCAATATCATTACCAACTAAAATGATGTTTCATCAATAATTAAAATATTCGGGTACCCGAATATTTTGATTATCTGAATACTCTCTCGTGTCTTACTATAGGAGAAAGGTCATTTTCGTTCGTTCGACACAAAATTAAATATCCACATACATAACATGTTCAGGCTATGAACAAATTTGTATGAATGGATAGAAATATGTCAGGATCGACATTTTTTTTATAGAATAGGGATCAAATGAGCAATAGGAGCCTTTTTACGTCTACCGACGCCGATGATCATAAACATAATTACTATGCCGATGTGTTACTCACCTCCCCCTGACACTGAAGGTGTCACTGTACAGCGGTTTTATGTGAGCGAGAGGTAATTCCCCGGTCGTGCCGGCCCAATTCCATTGCATAGGAAGATGTAGTGTAATGCACTATACATGGCACTACGTCCTCTTATACAGCATGGCACTACTTCTTCCTGAAACATAATCATGTAAACATAATTTAAAGATATTTTTATGCTACAATTTTAAAACTATTTATTTGACATTTCAATTAAAACAGCTTTAGGAAATCATATGTAATTAACATTAATATGTTCAATATGTACTTATTACTACATACTTCGCAGGCATGTCTCGAGCAGGAAGCGAGAGTGGCTGAGCTGCGTTCCCTCGCGGCTCGCGTGGCGGAGGAGACGGGCTCTCGGGCGCTGCAGACGGATGCTGATGCGTTGGCGAGGAGGCTGCAGCTCGTGGCTGGGGCAGTCCAAGCTCTCGCCGACCTGGGTGAAGCCAGACAACTGGCCAGGGCCAAGGCCCAGCACGCCAAAGATAAGTTCAGCGATATGCGCCAGGTAACTGCACATAAAAATCTTAATAAGTTCTTTTTTTTTGCAACAACATAGATTATTTAACATAATTGTCAATTTTTTATCAGAGTTTTTCCATACTAGCCGATTGCAATTTATCTATTCCTCTTAGAAAAGGGTTGAACTAATGTGTTGGAATATATCGCTGTATTAGTAGGTACCTATTCTTAGAATACATCGTTGATACTAGGACAATTGTAACCGCCTGTTTCTTTGTAATAATTTATCACTAAGTCACGTAGGAATGCACCAGAAATGGCAGTCTATATGGCTCTATGGGTACGCAATAGGATATGAAGTACAAATAAAGTAATCAAGTGAATTGAATGTTGCTTAACAGCCCTGGAGTTTTAGGTGAAAGGTTTATTATATTTGAAGGTACATTTCGAAACGGATAGGAAAAAGAGATTTAATTATTGATTTTTGTATATCCAGTAAATTTATGAAAAATATAATATAGAATATATATAAAATTTATAAACGTAATTATCTTTCCATAGGACCTGACTCCCGTTCACGAAGAAGGAGAAATTGTGGAAGATAAACTGATTGCGTTACGCGATAACTTAATAGCTCTCGGTAAGAGTGAAGCTGACATTGCACCTGCGAAAGCAGAACTTCCAGATATTGATCGAGATGTATCAGACGAACATTCTATTGTGAGAATATTAGAATTATGGCAGGCTATGTTCAGAGACACGTTCTTACACTATCATAGACTATCTACTGCTTTAGTCAGATCCGGCGATGCGGCGACAGCTCTGAAACTATGGCATGAGTATTTACTTGATTTACAGTCCTTCTTATCGAGGTCTGTACCAGCGGATTACGAAAATCTCACCGAGCATCGTCGTCTTTGTCGTGTGCATAGAAACTTACTTGCCTCTCAGCGGTCTGTGTTAATAAATGAGAATAAGGAATCAAAGAATCAAAACCTTACCGATAAGTTTGATACGCTAACAAATCTACATAATGAAACATTAGCTAGGATCGTCGAAAGGCACGACGAAGTGTCTACACGAATAGCAACGTGGGACGACTACAGAACTGTATACACGGAACTACTACAATGGTTAAAAGAAATAGAACGCGAAAAAGAAAAGTTACAATTAAGATACGTGCACATGAAGAGAATACACAAAACTTTAAACAAACTACAGTATCTCTCTAACATATTACCAGACGGACGCAAACGCTTGGAAAAGCTATTTAGCAATCTTAAAAAGGTCCTAATATTTACTGATGAAACATATGGAACGTCGGTAAGAATGGAATATGCCGGTATAGTAAAGAGGGTGGATAACTTACAAGCTAGTTTAGACACATGGCGCGATTTCCTTACTCGAATACTAGGTCTCATAGCCGAATACGATAATATAACAAAGGACTTGCATAAACTATATGCCAAATCTCAAATTGATATTTCATCTTATTCAGATGATGAACGATTATCTCGACCGCAATTAAAGAAAGCCTTAGAAAAATACACAGAGTTGAGAACTAAAATCAATAAAACAGAAATACGTCTAGAAGCTCTTAGTGTAATTCAGGAACAACTAAAAGAATGTCTCAGCCCGCAGGATATAAGAATTGTGAATCAAAAGGTCTGGCAGCTTCGGCAGCAACGCGCGGACTTAGAACACCAAATTTCTATAGTCATTCATAAAATCGAGGAGCGACTAGAAATGTATTTAATATTTGACACACGTTTAATACGATTTGTTGAATGGATTACTTCACTAGAATCTCGTCTCGAAACATCATCTGCCTCTGGTGAAGTAGCCTTAGATCCGCAGGACTTATTGAGGAGGATAAACTCAGATGTACAAACGGAAACTGCATTAAAGGAACGTGAGTTTGAATGGCTCGCTCAAACCGGTACTAGTTTAGTCGAAGTATCTAAAAAAGATGAAAAATCTTATAGCAAGAGTGTGTCGAAACATTTGAAAGACATACAAGAACGATGGCAAAGATTACAGGAAACGGGACGAAGCAGAGTCACCAAAATTAATGAACTATTGGAAACCATTACACAACTCGAAGAAAGGTTGACAGAAATCAGATTAAAATTACATACAATTGAATCTCAGTTATGTACTACAGCTATATTAGAACAATTGTCAGTTAGAGCTGTAGATGCACAATTTCAAGCCCGCGATGAAATTCACAAAAGCATAGAAACCGAAAGCGGTGAAGTGGGCAAAACGCTTAACCTATGCGAGCTGGTGTTTAACGACCCAGATGTAGGAAAGGGCAACTTCGATTTGAGAAATTTACACACTGGCGTCGACATTGTCGAAAAGAAATGGAAGAATATTTGCGATATGTCTGAGGATCGCAAAAATACACTTAAGGAGATTCGCAAATCTGCCGAGCTCAGCAACTCACTTCTACCGAAAGTGGAAAAGAAACTTGATTCGATTGAGAAGAGGGTGGAGAAAATTGAAATGCGAAAACACCATGGCGAGGCAGAGGATGAAGGTGTATCGAAAGCACTGATCAAAGACTTGGACGGCCTCGACGCAGACGTGAAACGTTTGGAAGATGCTTACAGCCGCATAGCTGGTGCGAGGGGAATCGAATTACGAGGCGCTGCAGCCGATGACGCAGCGAGGCTTAGAGCAGCGGTGAGGAGACGACAGCTGCTCAGGGGCCGAGTGGACGCGGCTGGTGCTGATGCGCACCGCCAGTTTGTGGCCGCGCACGGCAAGGCAGTCGTCGCACTAGCCGAGGCTGATGTGAGGCTGACCAGAGCTCTACACCTTGCTCCGATGCCCCTCGATAAAGACGCCACACTTAGAGAGTTGAACGTGAGTAATATAAAAATATATTTAAAAGATTAAATTAAGTTGAATGGAAACTAAAAAAAGACCTTTGAAAACTTTCACTTCAACTGTGTGTGAGTAGCATACATACAAAATTTGTATTCATATATGTTTAATCAGGTGGTGGAACAAGAGCTGGTAGACTGCCACGCACTGGTCGAAAATGCTGATCGCCTAGCTTCCGTGGTGGGCGTGTCAGGCGTAGCGGGCGTATCCGACATGGTGGGCGAGTACCGCGTGCTGTACAGTGACGTACGTACACGTCTGGGATTAGCGCGCGCGGATGTCGTCGGAGACAGGGACTCTGCCGTGCAGGTGAGACAGCCAGGAGTGTTTATGTCTTTCTCTGTAGCGTCAGTAGCTTTTTTTGGGAGTTTTACTAGGGAAATATTGTGGTGTGGGGAACATCCTACATTACTCTTTTGTAGTACAACTGAACACTACGTGCGTGAGCCCTAGTCAATAATCATAATAGGCGGCAAATATATGCCGTAAAGGTAAACCTAGTGAAAACTTTTCCTGTACACTTAATGATCTAAAATGTAAAAATTCTTATAAACGCGCTTATAGTTCTAAGAAAATAATTATATTTCAGGTTGATACGTTGAGGTGGGAAACGGACGCTGAACTGCAGGTGGACACTTTGACTTCTAAAGAAACGTATAGAGTCGAGCTGGCAACCGCCGTCCAGGAGACTTCAGAATCTCTTGAAGCGCTCCAGATGATTCTGGCATACGAAATAAAAGACAACACCAGCGGCGACGAACTTGCCACCGCCGCGAAGGACGTAGCTAAAGCTGGAGTTAAACCAGGACAGACTTTAGAGTTGGCGAAACATCTCTCAGAGCTCCTGCTAACTGAATGTGACGCTACAGAAGACGAGGCAATGTTGAAAGAAGTCGGATCCCTATCTCTTCGATACGAAGACCTACTCAATCAAGCTAAAAAACGTGAACTTCAAATAAACAACCTGAGGTGAGTCTGACTCCAATTTGAGGGTAATTGTACAAATGTGTCACATGCAAATTGGGAATGTTGATATTTTTCAATTCTACCTACTGTCTGTTTGGCGATGTTCCGTAGCACTGGCACGTGAGTCTTGGTGGTGGGCTTATCACATAACCGAGCTTCCCGCTCCGCCACTTAATTCCACTTCCATCACCATAAAGCTTCGTATTCACTATAGGGCAATGTCGCTCGACAAGTTGCGGTTTGCGGGGGCGGTACCTGTATTACTTTTATGTGCGACACGACTCGCTCAATAATGTCGCGGTACAAACAGTGAACACGAGGCGCTATAACACACCAGCAACCTGACACTGCTTCGATTCTTCTTTTATTTTTATTTTAATGTTCCACACAAATTTCTTTACTTATTAATACAGTTGTAAATAAAGGCAAGGTCATGCACGTGTCCTTGATTCATGTCGATTTAAAACAGCTGTCCTCGACGTTAGGTGAGGAGGTAATGTTTTGGCTATCCCAACTTGGGATTGCTTCTCTTGCCTGGCATGTAGAGCATAAAGTAATATAATTCTAAAGATTAAAGTGATAAATTAGAATAATAATTATTTATAACTTATTTATAATAATACATTTATTATTAAATATGAATTAATCAATTGGGTACAGAAATGGGCAGTGGTCGTAAGTGAGCTTAAATCTGATGACTTTACAGTAATAACATTGTAAAATATTTTAAAAATTAAGATTTAACGGCTTATGTATATTATGATACCGTGGGGCTGTGTTAATTTAGTGTCGCGAAATAGTTTTGTATAAATTTGTGTTAAAAGTGTCTCATGTAGAGTGGAGTGTCGAAGCGCTTGTTAACCTGGCATGCTATTAAACACATGCGTTTTCTGGTCCTAGGTTACCACACTCCGCGTCGTACGCTCTCACGTGCGAACAGTGAGTACTGCTTTCTAATATTAATTGTACTATCCGAAATTCAGTCAACTACACTCGCAAATCAAGACTTAGTCGTTATTAAGTATAGTATAATAATTTTAAATAAACTACGCTTATTTTTTCTTACTTATGATTTAATACTTTACGTCTATTGACAAAATTAGATAGTGTAATTTTTTTTTCTTTTACTTATTCTGTTTTATAAATTGTTAAAGAATTTCGGATACATTTTTTAGATTGTATCTGCAAGGGTTTATCATCTGTCTTTTGTCTGACATTTTAGATTTTCGCTTTAATTATTAGAAGCTTGTGACAGATGGCGTATTTTATAAAGCTAGATTTGCCTTGTTGTATGCATGTAATTGTTGTAGATTTTGTTTTGTTACTAATGTTGATTGCACCATAAAAGCACTTTATTTTCTTTTGAATTGCTATTTTTACCAAATTTTTTGTTTGCTAAATTGATACCAGATTTAACTTTATGTTTATAGCCATATTCACAGTTTGGATATATTTCGTAACTAAAAATCATGATTAGAACATGTTGTTTGTTCTCATTGTAGCGAACCCAGTCGATTGACTTGCCCCTTGTGCTCGGACCGAAACTGGAAGCAACTGGACAATGACTTGTGGCGCCTCGAACAGTGGCTGCAGTACGCCGAGGCTACTGACGAGGCGAGGACCGACCCTCCAGAAGAATATGACGCCTTAGAAGATGCCATACAGGTATTTTATTAATTTGATTCTATTCGTAATATTTTCATTTTAACTATCCTTTAATACCCTATCTAAGATTATGCCCAAGTGATTTTAATAATAGACTACAATTTTAATACTACAATAGACTCTACCTACTGTAAGATGATCTCCCTGGTACTTCATAAGTGTCATTTACAATAGTGATGCGTTCTAAGAATTGTAACTGATTGTTTTAAGATATCGATATCGAATTAAATGACAAAGGAAGTGAAATACAAATTTCCGATTTCTGTAATAATGCCCATTAGTACCATTGTCATAGTGATAGACGAGTGAGACCTGCCACCCGTATCGTCTCACAGGGGAAAGGCTTTACTTTAATCGTCGTTGGTTATGTCTAAATAAATCGCATTAAAAGTCCGTCACTTTAACATATAATTTTTTAATTTCCTTTAATAATTATTTTTAAAGTCTCTTAAAGAAACAAAAAGTCCATTTTTGTGTAATTATAATATTTCACTTCACAATTCTTTTTTAAATCACTCGCAGGACCACCGCGAGTTCCTACTTGACCTGGACTCACACAAGTCCCTAGTGGTGTCTCTTAACGTTGTGGGTGCACACGTGACGCGACACGCGCGCGATGCGGTCGCGGCCGAGCGCGCTACGGCGCGGCTCACCGCAGCAAATCAACGTTGGGACGCGGCGTGCGCACGCGCCGGCGCATGGCAGACACGTCTACAGGTATGGGTTTTTATTTTCGTTGCAAAAAAAATACAACGGTGGTAATTTTAAATTACACCAGGTCATTTGATGCGATTATTATTTATGTACCACATGTACCACTCCCTCGTAGCAACGTGTAGCTTTGCTACGAATGAGCGTAGGACCTATCGTCTGTTCTACGTGGAATGTAGCAAACTTATATAACATAAAACAGTATACTGCTTTAACCTGTCGGTGACGGGAATTACTAACATTGCATCTATCAAAAGCACCTAGCTGCTTTAGAATTCACTTCAAAATTTTCGATTTGTGCACTAAACTAGCTTGTGGTGTACAGGAGGCGCTAGTGCACAGCAAGCAATTCCACGCGGCAGTCGTAGCGCTGGTATCGCAGCTGGCTGGCGCGGAGCGGCTGGTGCGTGCGCGTGAACCTCTGCGCCTTACCCGCCCCGCTGCCGAGCTGCGCCGCGACTTCCGGCGCTTCAGTGAGCTGCGCGACGAGTTGAGCCGTGCTGAGCCGCGTGTGCACGCGCTGCGCGACGCCGCGCACCTTCTGCGTGCTACCGACGAGCATGACCTATACACTAGGTGAGTATGCTATATGTTGCGAGCGGCCGTCGACTTCCAACACTATCTAGTAATAAATAAACTCCGAAATTATATTAAAAAAGTCATGAATTATTTCAGATACTCTTTACAGATATATAAAATCAGATTTATTGGATTTTTACAAAGTATAGATATTAGCCTCAAAGGGAAC
Organism: Eumaeus atala; assembly: GCA_017140195.1. Taxonomy (NCBI): domain Eukaryota; kingdom Metazoa; phylum Arthropoda; class Insecta; order Lepidoptera; family Lycaenidae; genus Eumaeus; species Eumaeus atala. The sequence continues at coordinate 1,118,231 of JAFELO010000179.1, read as the reverse complement.
AAAAATTTTACTAAGTCGTCATAAAAATATTTCTAGTCAAATAAAAAAAGTACTATATTCCCAAAGATTGCATAATAGAATTATTTTCTAATTGCAGACTGGGCGAGTTACGTCTCCGGCTACAATCGCTGCGCAAGCTGTCGGCCGTGTACGCGCTGAAGCTGGGAGCGGCACTAGCGAGGGCCCCGCCCGACCGGGAACGCCCCGCAGCTCTCGCCGCTGTCGCAGCCGCCGCTGCACCGCAGGTACACACACATACGCATTAACATAACGATATAATTTAATACATTAGAACCTTGACACATTATTAACGAACAATGTCTTAAACACGTTACTGTAACATCGTTTAACATTATCACTTCTTGATAATAATGTTCTTATCAGAATTTCATTTAGTATGCAACAACAATTTTTTTTTTTTTGAGTTATCGAGGTTCTACTGTAATACTAACTGTACATTGAAACGCTAGATAGGTCCCCCTTTTCTCGTATCCATTAGCTTAAGCCGAACTTTATATAACTCTTGGGCTAAGTAGACCGTATGTAAAAAAAAACTTCACATTATTACGTACTTCCATAAACATCATGCCATCCTTATGGAACATTCAGCCTGGAACTTAATAAGACACTAATCTTATATTCATAAAAACCATACTCCACGAGTTTTCACGCAAATTTTTTGCGTGAAAGCCTCATTAGCGGCATTTGAACACCCACCCAACATACTGTTCACTCAACACCGATAGTTTGATAATTTAATTGAATATTTGAAAGTTGAAACTTGGACATCACTCACCCGAACAGCTTCTTTCTATATTAAGTAATTATTGCATAGCTTGTATAATTTCGAAAGCGTCACATTATAAACATACCTCAAATCCATTACAATCCAATTTGGGCCTAGAAACATCACTGCTTACCAACCACAAAGCACTTAAAATCCAGAGAATATATTTAAACACGTTAGAGATTAACAAAAGGCATAATAAAAGTATTTAGCAAACCTTTTATAACTTTCCTTATGTGTAAATGATGAAATACCATTTATCGTATATTTATTATCGCATCAGGTCGGTGTTTTTAGATCAGTGTATCCAAGTGACCAGGAGCAAATAATGAACTCAATAACGAGATCTATGCAATATGGATTTACAATGAGTCGCTTTTACTTGAATTCAAGGGCTTCAGTCAATTCATTTATTAATAATATAAATATAATAAAGTTTGATAGAAGGTATTTCACTCGTATTCCTTAGTCACAGTAGAAGCTTTGCACAGTACCTTGACATATGTTTTGTTGTCCCCGTAGTTATTGGAGGAAGAGGAGGAACAGATGTCCACCATGCACCTACCGCCGCTCGACGAAAACGAGTAAGTATCGATCACTTATTTAGTCTTTTTTTTTCACTTTTAGGTTTGGAGCACATTGTTTTATATTTGATTGCCTCTGAATATTAGTTGTACCGCGAATTTAAATGAGCGAGAAACAGTTAGTGCACAAAAATCGTATTGGCTCTTTATTATGTATATATTAGGTTAATTTTTACACAAAATGCTATTATGAAATTCAATAGGTATGATATATTCGAGACTTGCAGTTTAAAAAATTGGTTATCAAGATATCGGTACAGGTCAGTTTGTCCTTTCCACGTCTCGTTCTATTTATTCAGTTCAAATTTTAAATTTGTCATATTGTAATCTGTAGTAACACGTAGCCCTAAAAACGGTTCTCATTAGTTAGATTTTATCATTCCTTTTCACGCGAACGAAATCCAGGTCAAAAGCTACTATGAGTATGAGATTAATAAAGTAACACCATGTAAGTAGAAAAACGATTTAACATGTGTCGTATCTTCCGCAGGGTGATAGTAAGCGATGAGAGCGAAGACCGTGAGCTGAGCGGCGTACGGCGCGGACTGCGGTTCATCGCACGGGTGGCGCGCGCGTCTCTGCCCTTCCAGGCGCTTCTGCTGCTGCTGCTGGGCGCCGCAGCGCTCGCGCCGCATGCGCCTACAGACTGTCGCGCGCCCGCCTCGCTGGCGCCTGTGTTGCGCTACCCGCACGGTCCGCCCCCGCTGTAGCTCCGCCCTCCCCACACACGCGCCACGCTATCCCGTTAAATACGCTTCCACCTGTTGTAAATAGTATTACAAGCTAACATTGTAACATTGTTAATACCTGTAACGCTATTAACTGTCGAGGTATTCGGAATATTTAACAGGCAGTCATCAAATATTTAGTCTAACTCGGCGCTTTTTTCTAAAAGACAGATTTGTATCTATAACGTATAGTACGCGCCTCCGCGCGGGTCCCGGGCCCCTCTCCCGGGGCCCCGCGGAGCGCACCGACATTCCATTCGTGGTGCTACACCATTCGCCTGTATATAGGGATTTTTGTATATTTATACCGGCCGTGCCGGACGGACGGACGCCGAGATATTTATTATTTATGTACCCTCTATTTAAAGATGGCGTCGCACAAGCGCGCCTGCTTCCTTCCTATACGCATCCACGCATTGTTACTTAACTAATAGTTTGTAAGGACTGTTTACGAAATCAAATAAAAGCCTTGCATTGATTCAAACGGTATTTTATTTATATACACTTATATTATAGAGCGATATCATTATTTGCATCTGAGGCACGCAACAAATGTTCCAAAGTGGCATTATGAAAAATCCATTTATTTAATTGGTAGGTGTTTATTCCTATCGTGTACCTAAATAACACTACCTATTTATATTTATTATTTCCCATCAAAACTACCATTTACAATGCAACCTATGCAGTGTAAGTTGTACAATTTAATTGAAATCATGTCCTTAATAACAAACACATAAGCACGGGCTTAAATAATGTGGGTTTAAACAGCACAAACTAAAAATACGTTCGGCAAAAGCATCACAAAATGTCTTAATGGTTACAGATGGAAAGAATATAATGTTCCAAATTAAAGCCGGCATATACGTTTCATGTGATTGTTCTACGACAGGCAGGCGTACCCGCGCGATCGCACACGTCTCATGGATCGACGCTGGCTCACAATGCCCCTGCCCATACTAATCTCTGAGCGAAATTGCTGCTCCTGTAAATATAGTGTTTAATAGCAGAGGAAAGCTTATATTACCAAGTCCTTAGACTAAAATCTAGACCTATACATTCTATTATTCTGAACGCATAGTTGTAGCTCCAACTAAACAACCTATGAGTTTGGTAAAAAAAATTACTTCAGGAACTTATAAATACTAGTAATCGCTCAGAGATTGAAATTCAATTATAATTATAGAAATCATTCCACTTCAAATATAGCCATACATTTTATAGGCATACAATACTAAATAACGTACGTCATGTTGTTGACATCATGATAATTTCACACATTTTGCATTAGAGAAGTTTTAACGTTGTGAGCATAACGTAATATGGGTAACATTCTATTTAGTCCAAATAATGTTATCAAATGTATATATATTTGAAAAATGTTAGCGTTGTACACTTCTACACATAAACTATGGTTGTGCCAAATGTCATACTCCTCCATTCAATTTTCGTAAAAAGAGACACAATATTTTTGCTTGACGTGTTGATAAATAATTATTAGTGTTACTAAAGGCAGGGACATTTACTACCGCAGCGTGTCAGCGCTCAGTAGGCTCGGGTGACCCAGGCGCAGACAATTGAACCGAGGGGGATGTTCTTTGCACTATAAGAAGAGGGGACTAAAGAGCGGGTGGAGGATCGCTCTTTGCTTGAAGTGGCGAGAATGGGATCCTCACCCTATTGCACTGTGTTAAAGTTGGTGGGGTTGTCTTGTAATGCGGAACAACCCCAACTGTGGAGGTGTGGCTGGTCCCTTAGGGGGCTGACTAGCCGTCGTAGTGCACTGATGATTAATCGGGGCATCTCAGTAAAGGCGGCACTGATGGCACTCGCGGTAGTTATTGTGGTATTCGGCACTATCATGTGCCGCGAGCCCCCCCACACACCACTGGATCCAGGGCCAGTGAAGGCGCGTAAATTCGTTTCCCCGCGCCAACAAAAAACAGAGACATTTACTACAACGAACCGAACATTTTTAACTTTAGGGACCACGTGATTACTGAATTACTAGAGGAACTAATTTAGTGTCTTAATTAGTTCACCTACTTTAGTACCAAGTTACCACCAGTTGCCACACAGTGTTTTACCTTTTTCTACTATCGAAAAATTATTCGATCAAATTATTTAATCGCGACTTGAGTAAGTAGGGGACCGACCAATTAGGAAACCATCCGAGAAGGCGGAGTGGATGCAAAAATCATGGAAAAAGCAATACTTGTACCGAATATTATGTACAAACTAAAAATAACCTATTCTGATCTTTAAAGGTTTTCTGAACGCTGTCTATGTTATAGATGGTAGGTGAACGGAGCAGGAGGAACTTACATGCCTTACTTGTTCCTGGGATTCTGCAGCAGAGTTCCGCAGCACGAGAGTTAAGGAAACTATTATCATCTGCGAAATTATTTTGTAGTTATAGTACAAAAAGAAACGAAAATAAACTATTTAGGTATTTAATTATATTGTTTTCAAGTAATGAAAATGTACTATACTTAAATGCCTTAAATTTTAGATGCATGGAACGTCTGTAAAAAGGATGACCATTACCATGAATTGATGTTAAATCGTTGAAGACGAGATTTTCTATTTCATTGTCTTTGCCAAATGATTCCTTTAAGATGTAGAGATACTTTAATACAGTGAAAATAAAATAATTATTAACATAGAAGAAACATTCAAATGATATTTTGCGGGTCGACAGACTATATTTACATCACTTTATTATTAGAATATTTAAATTCTATCTTGACATGCCATACTTGACCTGCAACAATAACATTACGACGCTGAGTGTCTGAAGCAGGAACACGGCGCGTGCTAGCGGCGACCCAACGGCGCATACGCAACCTTGTGCGGACAACGACGCAGAAGCCAGCGGGCTCGAGCGCTCGCGCCAATCTTGATACTGTGAACAAAATACTTACGTAGAACGTAAGTAACAACACACACAAGTATATATCGACGCTTATCCGTAGGGGCTTATTCAATAATGCAAGGCCTCCTGAAATTATAAATTACTGATGTGTCAAAAACAAATGAAACAATTGTCTGAACAACAATAAGTATCGACACCAATCGGCTATCACATTTTCTTGGATTAAGATGACATTCAATATATACTACTCGAAACAAAATAAGGGCCGCTAAGATTTTTTGATGTCTGATGCAAATAATAAAGACATTAACTTGTTTAACTTATGTAACTACAAAATAATGTTATTGATTATAATATGGGCTAACAATTGCTTAAAATAATGATAATGAATATTTTTTTATGTTCATAATAAAAGCGGCGATTTTGAATGAAAAACTTGAACAAAAAAAATCACCGGAAAAAGACTAACTACTGTTCTTGTCACTTTTGTTTCTTCTTTTTAATACACTCCCGAAGCCTCGTATGCATATAAGCTCGTATAACCTCGTAGCAATCAGTTGCTGTTGGTTGTAGACCCCTTGCTCATTCTCTCTAACACTTCGTTTCAATTGGTCCCACATTTGCTCGATAGGATTTAAATCCGGACTGTTAGCTGGCCATGGTAATAATTCAATATGAGACCCTTCTAGAACGGTTTAGGTTGATCGAGCTGTGTGTGCACAGGCATTATCTAGCATCAGGATGAATTCAGGCCCCACTCGCTGTGCGAATGGGATCACTTGAGGCCTGATGACATCCTCGATGTAACGTTCTGTAGTTACGGTACTACTAAATGGTGAGCTCGGTTTTACCGTTTGAACTATTCTCACCCCAAACCATTACGTTGGGACCACCGAAACGGTCAACTTCGTGAATGCAGGACTCCGAAACCGCTCGCCGCGTCGTCTCCACACTCTATCATCATTAAGAAATTTTACTTTGCACTCGTCTGTAAAAAGCACCTTGCCCCACTGATTAATCCCTCAGTTCAAATACTGACGGGAGAATCTTAATCGGGTTGCACGATGAACCCTGCTCAGAGGAATTCGAACAACTAGTCGTCTTGACGTTTGCTGGTCTTCGTGCAATCGGTTACGTATAGTTTGATCACTGACACGGGTACCCGTTGTCAGCCGTAGGTGGTGTCGTAACTTACGGGCCGTTACTGTACGATCACGACGAGAACATAGTTGGATGTATCGATCCTCATGAGTCGTTTTTATGCGAACTCAACCTGAATCAGGTCTCCTGACAACACTGCCAGTGTCTTGGAAGCGATTCCATACATTTTCGACAGCTCTTATTGAAAAACCCAACTGCAAACCCACGTAATGCTGAGAACGTCCTTCTTGAATCATAGTTATGGCTCTGGTTGCTGTAATCGTATTCATGTGCCTTCATACTGGTGGCGTTATTAACGCGAGATGATCAATGAATCAATTAAAATTGAAAAGTAGTATTTTTTTCCTAAAATAACCGGAACAGGTTAAGAAGACAATCAAAGAAAAACATAAGAATAACATCCAATTATTTTTTTCTTAAAATGATGGCCAATACTTTTAAATTAGGAACACGAACACATAAAATAAAAAAGGCATAAAAGAGATCAAACACCAGAGATTTCGTAATATGAATATAATGCTATTTACTACGTTTACTAAATTGCACTTAAATGTAAATAAAGTAGTGGCCTTTATTTTTATGTATTGTTAAACTAGTGGCCCTTATTTATATGTTTTGAGTAGTAGGTACTCGTATACTAAACATTAGCATATCAATAGGCAAGTTGACAAGTCGGGCTGGTTTTGATTGGTCGCACTCACTTTCAACTCAACAAACTCGACTAAGTGTTCGATCAGGTATTTTCTATTTTAATTATTGTTATTCAGTTAACCTCCCTCCAAAATCCTCAACTTACTTGTTGAAACGGATCGTGATAGCAAGCTTTGAGGACGTACGGCGTGCAGCAAGAGTATGGCGACACGGGCGATAACAGCCTTCCGTCCACTCCCGCCATTCTGATCGAAAATGCGTAAAATATTACATTTAATTATTAATAAAAAATAAACTTAAAAAAGTGAAATAAAATCTTACACAGCGAAGTATGGACTTGGGGGTCAAGAGGGATACCAGGTTATACCCGCTCTGAGGAAAATGTGTCACTGGGCAACGGTCGCCCCCACAAAAACTAGCGAGGAGGATATTTGGTCATTGTTCAGCTATAAGCTGGCTCAATCATCACAGCCAGCTCAATAGCACACGATTAATTATTTCAAACCAATCATGGTAAAATAAATACAAAAAGTATTTACCATTTGTTAAATTAAGTTCAAATATTAGTTTATATTGTGCTCGATTAGTTATTATGTGACGGTGTAAGCACCACCCTAGTTCTCCTTTGAGTAAGTTCAAATATTAGTTTATATTGTGCTCGATTAGTTATTATGTGACGGTGTAAGCACCACCCTAGTTCTCCTTTGAGTAAGTTAAGTGTTTACGTGTTCATTTTACGAGTTCTTTCGGCTCATTGTCGTTCCAGTCCCTCGTGGCCATTAACATATAGGATTTTCGGACAGAAGTCGGAGTCCGACACCAGTTACGCCCGACAAATTAAAGTATTTTTCCATGTCCTTCATTGGATTACAAAAAAAAATTAAATACAAATTACTTACTCCATAACAATATCCGAATCCTCATTAAAAAAGTCCACATTAAGCCAATGAGTTTCATGCCAATCACTGGGATGTTCTGCTCCGCAGCAGTTCAACTCCACCTAGCAATTTTAAATTTAATTTACCTGTTTGTCTAGTTTATTTGGTCTGATTTTTATTAACTGAAGAAGTGAATAACAGCTGTGTTACAATGAAGTATCTTCAATATCCGCTGGGATATTGAAGATATTTCATCGTTTAGTGAGGACTAAACTAAAAAAAAAGAAGACATTCGAGATTCTCATAATAATTTCTTAGGTTTACGCGAATGTTTAATTGTAATAAAACTACTCTAACGGATTTTATTAAATATTTTACGAATTAATTATAAAAAATCATCGGCTACTTTTAATAACTTTTGACATCAGGACATTTGCAATCTCATTCCACCCGTGACCATGGTAGCTGTAAAGCTTCTGAAATTTCGGGATCGTAAAATACTTAATAAACCGCCATAATGCGTATATATCTACTTACGACGCATAAATGGCGATCAATTTTTATAAAATTTCTGGATTAATTTTGTATGTATGTTAAGGTGTGATAGCAAGATTATAAAGTTCAACTCTTCGTCGCGTTATTCTGAAACCGCAGAGCGTAGCTCCGGCTTCAAGCAATTCCCGCCCCGGACTCGCTCCTGAATAACAGGGTCGATGTCGTCACTTTAAAAAATCGGTAATCGTGAGTGGTAATATATTCATGGGTGAAAACCGAATGAAAATCCGTTCACTACATTATATGAAAATCGGTCACATACAGACAGACAGCGGTTGGGACAGAAACTTTGTTTTTAAATATACTGTCGATCCGGCCCGGCTTCGCCCGTGAATAAAATATAAACCAAACCCTTCCTCGAGAACAGCTCTATCCATGAGTCAACAAAGTAAATTTAGTGAAAATCGATCACACATAGACAGATATTGGGGACTTTATTTTATATTGAGTATAGAACATATAGATATGAGAAGTCCGCACCTGTAGAGTGTCCAAAAGAACTTTCCAATTGTGCTCAGTGAGATACTGAGATATACCCATACGCAAAGTATATGACAATTCCTTCATCAGTCTCTAATAACAAAAAAGAATTGTCAAATAGTTTTAAAATCCATTTTTTCTTTATAACATATTAGGGCAAAAGAACAATTGGGCACTACCTATGCTTTAACATAGCCACGGTTATCCTTCTTCATCAAATTTCTTCGTCCAGTGTCCTATCATACGAAGCGCTACAGCACCGCTGCCAGTGTACAGGCCGAACCAGCCCGATTCGGCACTAAGCAGTAACTACATTTTACAAAACATGACCATTCATCATTCAACATCTGTTAAATTTCATATGTATTCATTTAGTGATGTGTCGATCATACGTACGATACGCGTATATGTATCATATGCATCACACGTATTTATGAAGGACCTAATTAGGTATTAATACTTACCTATGCTCTTCATATTCCGTTACTAGGTTTATCTATACTTACTATTCTAGGCTTACTACCTACTGTAAGGCAAAAGTGTGGGAATCTTATAATTTGAAAAATAAGGTGGTTCAATGCTCTATATAACATGTAGAGAAAAATCCCACCCTAACAGATAGAGGTAAGTAATACAAAGTCAGGTGAAGGTACAATGGTTCTTTAAGTATACGCTTATTTTACTCATTGCAATGAAACTTATGCAAGGGGTTTTATCGAATTGATTACGGGAGACCTCTCAACTCTCATCACATGGCCTCTGTCGAGCATCTCATACGTCGAACCAATTATATAACTAAATATAAAATTGCGATAACATGCGTTATAGTTCATACCTTAACGATGTTTCTACAAGCGGCTTGTACTAAAAGTCCATTAGATGCGATCAGGGTACCGCTGATGAGCCACAACTTGGTAACCGCGGCAGTTCTTTCCCAGTGCGGGTAACGTAGCAGCCACGTGATTACACGGAACCCGCTGGTGTAGTGGAGCTTCGAGCAATATGCTTGAAGAAGTAACAATCCGTAGAGAAGGAATACTGTATACTGTAATCATTTTTGTTAAATTATTTCTTTAACTGTTTGTAGTAAACACGCCATTTAGTTTTACAAGAAAATGAGTTTATTCTTATTTAGGACGCTTGTTGCTACTTAAAGTAGGTGTTGAGAGCAATGTTTACCTTGTGTATTTTTTCTAGAAGAACTAGTACTTTTATTGATGAATTATAACAAAATATCGCCATTATTAGCGAGATTACAAGCTGTGTAATCAATAGCCCTCGTAGAACTCCCGCCAAACACTGTCGGCCATCTTTGTTTAAAGTAATGCTCCACGCCATATGATGTCATGGCGCGGCTTTAAAATTACTGAAAAGGAAAAAAAAAACTCTGACTGAAAATTATTAACAATAATTTTGTCTGATTTCTTCATATGCACGCACTGAGCTTAGAGAAGGTACCTACAAGGTTTTCCTGGAACAGCACTTGACTACATGACGGTCGTGTTGATAAATTGCTGACACTCATGTCTCATCATCAGCCGTTATCTGAAGGATGCTGAAATGAAGTTACTTTCAATGAAGTCTGTTACTCTCAATGCTCGCCTTCTGCCGCGTAACCTAACCTACGTGGTCATTTAATAAAATAAAATAATCTACTTACCCGTAGGGGTTTTTCAAAATATTTTAATCTGCGCCGATGATATATAACCTAAAATATATTAGTAAATATAAAAGCAAATAAATTATTATGTTTTATTGTTAAAGATTATTTGGTACAAATGAAATATTTCAATGGAAAGCTCCAAATTATCCGCTTGCATCTATGTACAGGTACCGATATACACAAACGTTTCACCAATTGTCACCATGCAGATGTCATTTAGTCTTCAATTATTTTGACATTAACTAAAAAGTAAAATGTGACCTAAGCTAATTAAATGCTATGTTTGACAATGCTTGTACATATATATAAACCTTATTTTAAGCTCGACCAATATTAAGAAGTCAACTTATTGTATTGGGGAAAAAGTTGACTTTAGATACGGAGCACATTGGCAGAACTAGTGAGAGCTTAATTTGCCTTTCTCCCGAAGCTTGCACTTGTACACTGGTCTCTCACTAAGGTAATCTTAGGGCGTTTTAGCTACTTAGGAGCTGCGTATTTCGCTGTATAGGACTGATGACTTCTAAAAGAGCATGATCAATTTTTGGGCTGAATTTACGTTCTGGGAACAATAGAGCTAAGGTTGCGTACAATTTACGTTCTGGGAACAATAGAGCTAAGCTTGCGTACAATTTACGTTCTGGGAACAATAGAGCTAAGCTTGCGTACAATTTACGTTCTGGGAACAATAGAGCTAAGCTTGTGTACAATTTACGTTCTGGGAACAATAGAGCTAAGCTTGCGTACAATTTACGTTCTGGGAATAATAGAGCTAAGCTTGCGTACAATTTACGTTCTGGGAACAATAGAGCTAAGCTTGCGTACAATTTACGTTCTGGGAACAATAGAGCTAAGCTTGCGTACAATTTACGTTCTGGGAACAATAGAGCTAAGCTTGCGTACAATTCCACTTTAGATGACCGACTAGATGACCCGGTATCTGGGTTCGACTGTTTCCATATATTGGTGGATTTGGCTACTGGAGATATTACAAAACTCTATATCCAATAGCCAAGCCCGTTTGTAGATATAACACAGAAGAGAGTAGTTACAGGTTCATCAATACTACAAGACTATACTATAGTACTATCTAGAATTGATTTCTATACTCTTGATTATCAAGATTATCGGGATACCTCTCGGTCACATTAAACCACCTAAAGTTTTATGGCTATGCTTTCATTCCATTTGTGAATAATCAGTAACGTATAGGAAGGAGATTGGCTGAAGGAAGGCAATGCATGTGCATATGCTCATGTTGGCGTGTAGGAAACCACCTAATGCGACCGATAGCTTGTTTCTCCATCTGTCCTATAAAAAATGAAGTACATGTCCACCCCCAGGAAATTCAATCGGGCGTGTTTCACCCCTTGTCGTATCTCGTCGGCTTTAGTCGCTTGGCAATGTTATTTGATCAATACTTTCATGAATACTCTATGGTTTACGACAGCCATGGCCAACAATTAATAAAATAAAAAAACGCCAAACTGATAAACATTCTCATTTGATTTGAAATGTCGCAGTTAATGTGAATTCCTTACAATACTTATACCTGAAGGCTATTTAAACTAGAATAGTTATATATTGATATAAAATGGAAACGAATTCAGGCAATGAAGAAGACGTCCCAGATAATGGGGACGTCGTTCCTGAGAATGTTGTTCATCTCAGCAATGCGGAACTTATTTCAGATAGGGAAGTTAGTCAGGATGCTGTGGAAGTTCCTTCGGACCACATGGAAATCGCATCAGTTCACATTCCACACAGTAGTACTAGTGTGAGCGAACAAAAAAGGGTGAAGGTAACTTGGAGTGACGATCTCAGTCATAATTCTGAAGAAGAGAAAGGTAAGTACTGCCCTGTATAAGTGCAGAACTGGGAACGGGTTTCTGAGCTACTTAGGTGTGGTGTCAATTTTATTCTGTTCGGTCTCTTTCTGACCAGAATCTAAAACCTAAACACTTACGTCTGACTACTAATATCAAATCCATACAAGACACTATTTTCTAATATGTATGTATGTATATATTCGCATTCATATGTGAATGAAACTCTGTAGGGCTGTCTGTCAGGGACATCATCTCGGCTAAACCTGTGATGAAGTTTCATATACTTGAGGGTCACGGGGAGAACATAGACTACTTTTTCTCCCATTTTTATTTTTATCAGCTACAGCTACTCTACTCTATAATAGCTAGTACCTATTTAACATCCACAATGAAAATCACATGTTCACATGACAACAATAATGCGGATATTTAAGTGCGTCCATCGTCGTCACAATGAATATATAAGTGGTAATATTCTTTCCCTTTAGAACGTGAACGTCTAGCAAAACTGGAACGTGAGTTAGCAGCTCTACCGAAGAAACCGGTCTACACGCCAGAAGAAATGCTGCAACTGATAGCATATGTTATGAAAATGACAACACTTTACGATCTCAGGGACGAGGACTGGACCGATGATGTCAAACGAGCCGTCGAAGATTGGATAACAGAGCCACTGGACCTCGTTTTTTGCATATATTTCAAGGGAAGTAAACTGGAAGCGTTGCCCGATGTGCCTCTCTCGCCGGTGTACGATCTTACGTATTTCGTACGACAGCCCGACTATGTGTTTAAAGTTGAAACCTTTCACGAAGATGTTGTGTTCGGTACATTTAGCGACTCGGTGGAGTCCAACGTGATACAAGTGCTTGAGATGGTTTACGCTCCCTTCTTCTTTGATATCACATCTTGGCCAGAAAGTGAGTATTTTTGAGCTGTATTATAATAGCCTTAGATACTTAAATCATGTCTCTACATACAACAACAACAACACATCATCATGCCAGCTCCCTCAAGGGGCAGGCAGTGGTAACGTTGTGGCATATATCACGATCCTTACACACCTGCCTTGCCTCTTCCATATTGATACGAACACGCTCTTTATACAAACACGCCAGTTGCGAAGACTTGACACCACCTGTATGTCTAGGTCTTCCCCGGTACCTACATCCTTCCACATTCGCATTGTTTTTTTTATTTTTACACCGTCACTCTCTTTCATACCTAAGCTCCCATTCACTTCATTATTGGTCTATTTATATATTATCTTGTTCATATACGTTTAGTATTATTTTTGTAAGCTCTAGTACCATGATTTCATTGACCGAGGAGTTCTTTTAAATCGTCTAGCAAGGGTGGAGCTTCTTCTATAACAGATAGTAGGAGTCGATAGGGAGAGGAGACCGAAGCGTCTGCTTAATCTGTGGTTGTGCGAATCTTACGATCCTTTGTAGTTGTCCATAAATCCTCATGTTACCAAAAGACATGCACGTTTATGTCTCTATGTAATAGTGTTTCTATTACATAGAGAGATAAACTAAACACTCTAATAAAGTAAATAAAACCTATATTTTTTAAAGCCTAACATCCATTGTCTCGCAGGTGTTAAAAGTGAATTTTGTTCACAAATACATACATTTCTTGCCAAGTTGACGGATATGTATTACAAAATGTTGGGACTAACAGTGTTGTACATACCTCGGGAGGGACAACACCTGTCGTTTGAGAAAGCGAGTGAGGACAGGGAGTTGGTGAAGAGGCTGGAGGGCGTCGTCGTATACTGGACGCAACAGATAAAGTCTTGTACCGAAGACCAGTCGTCGACGTCATCTCAGAAAGTACTACTGTGTCCCACTGACAAGTACGACTTCTGGACTTATCGACGTGAGTAAGAATGTAACAAAAAGTATATAACACAATAAGACTGATAACTGAGGAGATAATAAAAAAGTAAAAAAGAACAAAACCCTACTGTTGACTGAAAAGGAAAACCAAGACTGTCGAAATGAGCCCTACCGGACATTTACCTCTCGCTCGCATACCTTTGTGTGATTGTGGTATGCGAGCGTTTCGGTGGTTTGTGATGTTACGGTTTTTATAGAAGAGGAAGGAAGAGATCTGCATGACAATAATGTTTCTACGTCCTAAAGTGTAGGTACTTAGTAGTACTCAACAAATTGCTCCGACTGCTTGTTTCCTCCGTAATGCTATAAAAGACGACTTTATAATAGCGAGATAATTGTACCAACTTTATAATAGCGAGATAATTGTACCAACTTTATAATAGCGAGATAATTGTACCAACTTTATAATAGCGAGATAATTGTACCAACTTTAGAATTAATCATTTAAGTAAATGGAAATAACTCTAATTCATATTTTACTTTACAATCTCTTGCAGATGAAAATCTAAACGCTTTGCGTTATCAATTACAAAATGAGGCTGTAAAGCATATAACCAAGATACTAATCACGACTCATTCTACGTTCATACACCAGTTTCTTGTCTTGTGTGATGAAATTTTACAAAAGATCAATGAGGCTACTTCGAATATAGAATTCTTGCAAATAATTAAACAACCCTGCGCCGTACTGGAGTGTGTTGTTGATCCCGATGACATAGCGAATCATATCCCAACAATCGTGAACCTATTTCGAGTAATTTGGATGGAGTCACCATATTACAATAGTGTAACTAAAATAACGAACTTGTTTAGATCATTGAGCAATCAAATCATTATTCTCTGTAGAAATTATATAAATTTAGACGACCTTTTCGAAGGCAACACTAAGAAAGCTTTAGGAGAGTTCAGCAAATGCATTGATTGCTGCAAAAAGTACAGAGAGATATACGAGGTTATGAGCGAAGCACACAATGACGTCAGCCCTGGCAGCTGGGAGCTGGATTCTGGTTCGATATTTAACTACATAGACTCATTCGTGCAGAGGTGTTTCGATATGATTGACGTCTGTAACTGCATGATCATATTTGGCAGGTACTAACATTCATAAATTGCATTCTTTGTACTAAACATTTTTCTCAATTTGAAATACATATAGATATTTTTTACGTACCACCTACATATTTTTAAATCTTTTGACTTTTAAGCATAGCGAAATTTCCCAACTAGAACTAAGTTCGGAGCCATGAAAACTTGTTTGCACCTATCATTACCTCTGCCACAGCGTCATTTTTCTAGGAACCTCACATTTATCAGGCAATAGAAGTAATGATTGGCACTGGAAATAATGGAATTCATCTGTTTATGGGACATTCTAAATAGATTTTGTCTAATTTTATGTTATAGTCAAATAATTAACATACAATAATATAAATTTTAGAATTGACGAAATGGAAGTTATTAATAAGCCAATGTTTGGCGGGGCTCGTGGCGAGGAGTTCGAAGCGAAGTGTGAACAAATGGAACATATGTTTCATAACGCTTTGGACAATGTGCGAGCGGTGTCACAGAATATACTAGACGTGCAGGCGCCCTCGTGGTATGAAGACATCCTACAGTTTAGGATGGTCATCAAGGACATCGAGGTGGGTTGAACGGAAACTTTGTAATATAGGTATCGTTTTTTTATTAGCATGGGGTGTACCGGTGCCCATTAACATCCGCATATACGTATGCCTTGTCCTCCGTCATCAGTCACCAATGGGCTACTCATATGAAACGCAACTGTACATTCATAGAAGACGCAAAATTCTTCGTTATTCCGATGCACTTTCGTGGGAAATAAAAACATGACTAACAATGTTAGGTCACTCAGAAAAAAGTAGCACATTCATCTCATGTTAATGCAATCGAAAGGAAACTCCTCTGTCGTGCCCGCCTAAATCGGCTGCAATGCAGCATGGCCCTTCATCAACTCGAATATATAATTAGCTGTCGTGTTAATGTTATTTTATAAATTATAGATAATAACCGAGAATCTCGTAGAAACTGTCTTTGAAAGCGTCAATCACGTCGAGGAAGCTGTCGTAGCACTTTACTCTTTGCACAATTATTCTAGAAGGAAAAATCTTAGGAGAATTTTCAAGAAGAAGACCTCAGAGGTGCGTACGTTCTTACATACAGTGCTACACTTTACACTACAATGCATTTCCAGAAGATAAACTTTAGAATTCCTCAGTACGCAATCTACCTACTGCAGTGGAAATCTCTAAGATTGTGTCAATAACGTTCTGTAATTTTGGAGTACTTTGGGAAAGTTTTGTACAGTTGTTATAACGTTGCTTGGACGGCAGGTGTGGGCGATGTTTAGCGAGGAGGTGTCGGAATGTAAGAAGGAGGTTGTGTCCGGGCGCGACTCGTACCCCGCCGCGCTGCCGCCCTGCGCCGGCAGAGCTGTCCGTCTGAGGCTGACAGGAGCGAGACTGTCCTATTTGCGGAAGGTATATTAATATCTTGGTCTCAAAATAATTATTGTCTGTCCGTTATAAGAGACCGGCACCGTGGACGGTCAGGAGTGGAATATAGCAAGAGGTAGTGCCGTGCTACGTTGCAGCGGAATTGGGCCGGCACGACCGGGGACGTACCCCTCGCTCACGTGTACCGCCGTAAAGAGACATCTTCAGTGTCGCGTTTCGTGCGGTTTGTGAGTAGCCGGTGGCCCATTAAGGGGAGGTGAAAAGAAGGGCAACGCATCGGCATGGTAATAATGTGGATGTTCATGGGCGTCGGTGGTCGTGAAAGGGATCCGATTGCTCGTGCGCCCCCGATTATAAAAAAAACTAGGTTTTGGGTCGAAAGGGGGAACGGCGACAAGCGGATGTTCGTCATCTCTCTTCTCACATATGACAGTTATAATTACCATTTTAACTTCTATTTTCTATTGTGTAGTTAATGGTACATTGTCATGGGGGTACGGCAATGCATCGGCATAGTACGTGGATGTTCATGGGCGTCGGTACTCGTAAAAAGGCTCCGATTCTCGTTTGCCCCCTTATTCTATAAAAAATGAATATATTCACTAAAGGAAAGCTTATACATTTATAATGAGAATGTTATTAGATTAAATGCGTTAGTGTTAAATAAATTAATACTTAAATACATAGAAATAGGTAGTGTCGTGCTTCATTACAGCCAAGTTGGGCCAGCGTGGCCGGGAATATATTGTGTGCGCCTTGCTGGCTTAATACTGCCATTAGAATCTATGCTGTTGTGTTACATGTAGTTTGTGAGTAGCGGTTGGTGGCCCAATATAGGGAAGGAGGAAACAAAGTCAACGCATAACGATTATGTCCTCGGAGCGGTGCGGCTCTTTGTGCTGTTAGGAGTCCTGAGTGCAATTTTGTAACGGGCAGATAATGACGGACGCGTCAGTTTGGTTGACTCCGTGCAGCAACTCGGAGGATGCAATAATGCAGGCGAACAAGGTCATGAGTGCCATAGACGTGGCTGTCAGGGAGCTTTGGCTGTCGTGGACTGTAAGTACTTATTAATTTTGTTTATTAAAACAAAGTTTCTTAAAATCACCAAGTAGTAGGACATGAAAATTTCAGTATGTCAATCTCGAAGATGTTTCAACAATTTTAATTTTAGCCCAGTAAATAAGTTTAGGGTTACCCCTAAAATTATATTATAATAATAACATATATGAACTTATCACACCACGTTAGCCTAGCCCTGTAATAAGTACCGTAAAGACTTGTGTTACAGGTCCTAGACAGCACTTAACACACTATCGTAAATATAACAACAGTTTCCGTTCCTTCTTACACAAAAAGTGGCTGTGTAACGCAGAACGCAGCGTTCGTTAAAGCGCTCAATTGTAATAACCTACAGCTATAGCAGACTGTAGGGGCGTATGTCCAGCCATGGAGCGGTGAGGGCTGATAATGATGATGATGATGGTAACAGCTATAACACATTTCCATAAACTAAAATTTTCCAGTAAAGAACACAAATTTGATGTGATGAAATTTCCCAACTGTGTATGAAGTAAATATAATGTAATCTAACCTATGTTTATAATGCAATGTTTATTCCTATATAAACTTGATGCTTAGGAGGTAGTGTCATGCACTATGCATGTAACGGAATTGGGCCGGCACGACAGGAGAGGTAAGTCTCGCGCACTTGATACCACCATAAAGTGATAACTCTAGTGCC
This sequence comes from Eumaeus atala, assembly GCA_017140195.1. Taxonomy (NCBI): domain Eukaryota; kingdom Metazoa; phylum Arthropoda; class Insecta; order Lepidoptera; family Lycaenidae; genus Eumaeus; species Eumaeus atala. Next base: position 1,099,921 of record JAFELO010000179.1, on the reverse strand, counting down.
GCGTTTCGAGCGGTTTGTGAGTAGCCGGTGGCTCATTCGGGAGGGGGGGTTTAGAAGGAGGGTAACGCATCGGCATAGTACTTATGCGTATGTTCATCGGCGTCGGTAGTCGTAAAAAGGCACCGATGTA